>MU827345.1:13757-54830 GCA_029204205.1 Desmophyllum pertusum | reverse complement strand
TGTGCCATTGAATACAGCGGGATCCCTGAAAGGAGCTTTTACGGCAATTTTGGGCGTTTGTGGAGCGTTATATTTACCTTAATAGTGTCAATTCACAGAAAAATATCGATAAATCATTCAACACGATTTTAATACGGCAATCTACTAACGCAGTACTGGGTGATATAAAATTTGAATTTGTCTCAGAACCGCGAAACATGCGACGAAAATAAATGACATTCTCGCTTTGTTTTTTTTTTTAAAACAAAAGTTTAGATTGAGATCTTGGCTCATCATACGTTATTTACCACAAAAATTCGTAAAAATATCAGGTAATAAATCGATTTGAGTCGTTTGTGCAAACGCTGTTGTCACGAAAATTCAAACCTCTCTGAGAATGTCACAGCTGCTTTTGCCAGTCAATCGGTGGATCCAATTATACTCAGCTGCGTGAAAAGAACCCCACTGTGACAAACTCCGTGTACGATTAAGTATACCACAGCCTGAGTTTTAATGACCAACTTCTCAGAGTTGATGAAAAACGCTTAATGTTTGTGCATGGTCACAAAATCTTGTGGGAGCACTGCCGTTAAACCATGGGGACCAATTGGAGTTTTACTTCCGCATCGCTTTGTTTCTTCTGGCTAATTTTAATTTGTCATTGCGCAAGATTGGCTTAAAAACCTCAAAGGATGAAGACTCCTGCGGCTCAGGAATGAGATTAACAGACTTGGCAGTTTCGAAAGTCAGAAATCCGATCTGGTGTTCCTAGTTGATGTCTCCGGTAGTTTTGCGGACACAGCGATTCAACGAAGAAAAAAAATTCGTCATGAACTTGCTGAACGAGGAATTAAGCGTAGGCAATCAATGCAACCGTGTCCGAGGTGATTCCGTTTGACTAACAGCGAGCAAATACATTGACCCAAATTCCGCTCCAACTTTGCCCAATGAACAAGTGTGGCACACATTTCAACGAAAAGTTAAGCCGAGTGCCTCATAGCGTCAATGGTTGGATGACGAATAGCGAAAGACGCCTTTGAAAAGGCCATGGGAAGTTTGCCTCCAATAACTTTTTTTGGGGTTTTGGGAAAAAGAGGATCAGGACAAATTAAAAACAGTGGGTTTATACTTCTTACTGATGGCTATTGGAATCAACCTTGGAATATACCCCAGCCCTTATCGAGAGCCAAAGGACCTGTTAGCGGGTAAAGTGGGAGATATTTAGCCATAGGAGTCGGGAGAAGTTAACTTCCCACAGCTTCAAAGCCTTGGTTAGCGGATTTAAAGGACAAGTGACATCATTTTATTTGAAGGACTGTTAACCCAGTTTTAGCGGAAACTTGCGACCTATCTAAGAGGAGGTAAGGTGAGATCAGATAATACAACACCCGAAAAGAGATTTAGCTGAATTAACACCGACAAAGCACGATTGGGGAGTGTTAATAAAGTTTGTATTGCCGGTATTGTATTGTATTGTATCCAATTCTTTTGTGCAACTAACGCAGGAGTTTAATGAGCGAAAAGAAAAGATGCATGGATTCGTTTGTACCTTTGAGTTTGCACGCAAACGAATAACAGAACATTTGTTGTAGTTTTACAACAAAACACACTACGTTCAGTGGTTTTATTTTCAAGCGATATTCAGATTTTATAAAACCACATTGCGCAAAAACGTACGCTCTCTGAGTCTTTATTTAGGGATAACTGATTTCCCGGGGTCCTTATTAAAATTGACGAGAGGTGATCGTCGTAACCTTTTATAGGGATTAATCTTCCTCGTTTCGATAACCGACGCGAGTTAGGGACTGTGCAATAATTATCAGGATGGGGGGGATTGGAAAATGGGGCTTTCATGTTAGCCAAATTATTAGGTTAAATACCCCACCCCCCCTCCTAAAGGAGTGAATTTAGTATATTGGCCCCCCTCTAATCAGTCAGAAATTATGTACTGACCCCCCCCCCCTTTCGCCTTCCCCTTCAAAAGCCCCCCACCCCCGCCCCACCCTCCCCCCCCCCCTCCCCCCCCCCCTACTTCCCCCCCCCCCCCCCCCCCTCCCTCCCCCTCCCTCCCCACCTTCCCTCACCCCCCCCCTCCCCCCCCCCCCCCCCCTCCCGCCCCCCCCCCCCCCCCCCTCACACGTATTATACACACACCTTTATACAAGTCCCCTACATTTTCCTCTACACGCACCTGTGGATTAAAAATACTTATAACAGAACAGAAGGAGCTCCTACAACAATGTTTTTAATTGTTGGACATCCACGTCTGGAATCAAAACAATCACCCTCCGTAGAAAATTTTTCGGTTCACCATCTGATAAATAGGTATCGGATTTCACCAAATGTAAATATGTACTTTGAAATAATAAATGTTAAGGCCCCCTCTCTTGACTGCCGGATTTTATTTTACCTTGAGCCCCCCTTATTCCGTGCTTTGATTTTACTTTATGCCCCCCCCCCCTCTGGTTTTCCAAACACCCCCCTTCCCCCCTCCTCGGTAATTAATTGCATCAGGTACCTTGTGGTTAAAGCAGAAAAAAAAAAAATAAATGAACGTACTTGTCAGAAAAGAAGTTATTCGAATAAATCGTCTTTACTGCTATAAACTTGTGAAATTGTTAGTTAATGGTTCGTTTTAGAATTAGTACCTCTTAGGGTTGAAAATTAATTCGAGCCACGCCCACTAAACGATACATTTTGCAATTTTTTAAGCAATTGAATATTGCTTCGGGTTAAGCAACAGTTTAAAATTTGAAGTTTACTGTTTTTTAAAATTGCTTGAATTATGTTGTTAAGCAACGATTTTATGTTTTCTTCTTTGTAATCCGGTCAGTATTTACATATTGGTATGGGTGCATGTTATTTCCTTAAATAATAATACTAGGTACCGAATTCACTCAATACGTGAATTGTGTCCCTTTTTTGTAGAAAAAGTCTTAACGCTGCCATCTTGAAGTGGACGTAAAAAGAAATTGCCCTTTTAGGGGGTCCTTTCAAAATTTCCGACGATCACACCCGTGACTTTTCACACGGGAGTCCTCCCCCCCCCCCCCCCCCCCCCCCCCCCCCCCCCCCCCCCCCACACACACACACACACACACACACACACACACTCGCTTACAAAACAATGAAGCCAATACCTGTCACTTCTCTAGGGGATTTTCTCTTGCTTGAGATTTACACGGTATGAAGAGATAGAAAAAAAAAATAGAATTGATTATGGTGAATTATATTCGATGAAAAATAGTAGCCGTAATAGGACTTGTATGATAAACATATTTTTCCCGTGCCATACAGATCCTTATGAAGCAGTGTGGCAAGTTGACGGTGTTGACTCTTCCAAATGTAACAAACAACTGCGACGTAAAGGCCGAATGTTCCTGTGGTTTAGTGTACGGAGACTACCAATGCGGATTGCTTTAAAAGGATTTTGCAGGGTCTGGCTTGTTGGTCAAATGTCACGGTAAGTAAATACTTTAAGATTTGCCAGAATAAGCGCGTTTTAACTCCGAATACAGAAGTCCGGGTTTGATTTTTACTCACACAGTGCCTTTCGCCACCAGGCGTATAAAATGGGTATCTGAGAATTGTTAGGGCAACCTGAAAAAAATTGGTTTAGGATGGGGGGTTGGGTCAGAAGGTGGGGGTGGGGGCGGGAGTCGCTGTAACCTGTAATGAATGAGGATCCCAACCAGGGGGAACAGCAATACACCTATTCGCTTGCATGCTAAGCTATAAGGAAAACATGCCAGAACAGTATTAAAAAGGGACTGGGACTGGCAATCAACCAAACCAACCAACCAACAAAGCGTAAATAGTTAACAAACAAGCTGCGCCTTTTCTATGAAGGTTACTGATCAGTGGCGGATCCAGGGGGAGGGTCGGGGGGGGGGGGGGGGGGTTCGGACCCCCTATCAGACCTGAGGGTCCTTTTTGCTTTCACCATCAAGACCATTTTCAGGATCCACCAAAATGCACTTTTCAGAGCCTGAAAATATCAATTGTTTTCTTGGTGAGGCCCCCAAACACCACCCATTGGAGGGGAGGGCCCCCATCTGCTCTTGTGGAAGCTTTTAGTAATAACTATTGCCGTCTACTTCCAAAAAATTATCCTTCTACGTACTTCAAATTTTCGCGGAAAACCTTGGGACCCTCCCTATCGAAAAATCCTGGATCCGCCCCTGCTGATTACGATTCGTTTACCCGCCGGTGGCAATGTATACATTTTTGGAATTTTTGCTCGTGGGATTCTTCAAGATCCGTAAAAAGAAGTTCCCCCAAAAAAATATTCCCGCAATGTTCTAGTTGTTTTAGTAAAAATCATAACAATTGTCTAGTATTAGACTCTAAATCATCCACCGAAACTTCGTAGAAACGAAAAGAAACCGCAATTTTGTGACGATCTCCAGCCACTGCACACTAATGGATGATAGTATACGAGTAGCTCAGCCAATCAGATTGTCTCATTGGAATTTAAGTATACTAGTAGATTTTTTACTAATTTTAATTATAATATTTACTCACCACAGGATATCGCAATTTTGGACAATCTGATTGGTTCCCTACTCAAAGCATATTGAGGCAATGTACCATTACTACCTTATTTGGGAAGCCCGCTAATTACGATAAATGTCCCATTTTTTCCTCTATTTTTTCTTTCCGTTCTTTTTTCCCCAGTAATTTTTTAATTGCAATATCCTGTGATGGAGTATATTATAAAACAATTATTCCACGAAAATCTCGTCGTACATGAACTCAATAGCCAACTCGGCTACGCCTCGTTGGCTTATGAGTTCATGTACAACTCGATTTCGTGGAATAATTGTTAATTGTAAGCGATTTGCAGAAAATTGCAAAAATTAATTCCCTGCACGTTCTGTCTAAGAATGCGCTGTTACCACTTAACAGCATTAGTGTAGCTGATATCGAACTGATATTCTGATGTTACTTTAATTTGAAGGTTTAGAAGTAATGTTTGAGTTTTTTTACCAGTTAAGCTCGAGTCAACCACTACGAACGTACGATGAATAATAATAATAATAATAATAATAAAGAGATAAATTCGCTTTTCGCACCCAAAAGGAGTGAAATGTAAGAGCTGTGGTGATCTCTTTTTATACTAGTGGAGCTTGTTAATTTTTTGGATTTTGTCTTTGTATCGCAGAATGTACCACCATCAACCTACAAGGACTTTAAAGGCTATTCTCCGACTTTGTACAGCTTGCCCTGCTAACTCTGGTCATCAATGGACTGGCAGCCAAAACTATCTCGGACTGCAAGTGTTTTTACAGGATATCGTGAGAAGCCAAGAGAACGGAGAAGATTGTACAAGTAAGTGATAGCAAGTGTCATATTTTGAACCTATAGTTATACATGTATGGGCCCTAAGCTCGCGCGAGTCTCCTGCTGCATGTAGCAAGTTCAGTAGTAGAGGGTCCGACCGAGACGTGTCTTTTGGGCTCGTCACGCAATCTTTCCTCCCCCACGAACGTCTAGTCTGAAGTGTCAGCCGCCTCCTCGCTCCAACCCAGCGAGGAGGCGGCTGACACTTCAAACTATTGAGCAGACGTTCGCGGGGAGGAAAGATTGCGTGACGAGCCCAAAGAGCGTCTGCGTAGGAGGCTATGTCACTAAACGGAATAATATATTTCTCATTGTGTCTCTACCTAACATTTACCATCATTTCGTTCCTTATATAAGTGATAGTAGTTTAAATGATCATCCTATATTTTTTAATAACCAATTGTTTTGTCGCTCGCTCCTGTTAGATATTTTTACTACCTGGCGTGCTATCCCGACATGTTCGGGTTTAACCTGAAAATTATTTAAGTTGTCTATCGAGTTAACAATCCATCAATGTTATTTTTCAACTCCAGAGATTCTTTATTCATGCCATGTTATTAGATGTTGAAAAGAGTCGTTGCGGCCAGTATGAAAGAATATTAAAGTGCCCATAACCTTTTTTTTTAATTTTCTCATCTGAATTTTTTTAAAAACATTACCCAAGGAATTTCTGCGAAAAAATTTTGCGATTTGCAGAAAACGCGAATTTTTTATGAGTGTTTCAAATCTTCAAAATCCTATTTTTTGTTTGGTATACCCGTCCCGCTGTAAGATGTAAGGCCGACGGGCTCACATTTTCCTGAATCTACGTCACAATTCCTTTGTTTGAAGCCACGTGTTCCTTAATCTACGTCACAGTTCCTTTGTCTGATGTCACGTGTTCCTTAAATCTAAGTCACAGATCCTTTGTGAACCGAGAAGGACCCGGGGGAGACTAAAGCAAATGGTGATCCAAAATGGCGGCAAATTTGAAGTTTTATAAAATTCATAAACAATTCGCGTTTATGCAAATCGCAAAATTTTTCGCAGAATTTCCTTGGGTGATATTTAGATTCAGATGAGAAAATAAAATAAAAAAGGTTATGGGCACTTTAAGAGTTTAATATATATAATAACTTAGCGTCACGTTTTGCCCTAATTTGCTAGAAACAAAAACAGGTGAACTGTATATTATAGAGCCGAATATTTAAACAAACTGTTTAGACATGGTTTAACAAAACTGTGGTCGTAACTCGAGTTTACACTGACCAACCTCAATGTCTAAACGTCATTTACAGGTGTATAACACAGACAGAAAAAAAGAATAGCACTTAGACCGACCTGCTTATAAGTAGATTTAGACCCAATTAAACCACGCACGGCCTAGAATTAGTTGTTAAGCTTGAAAGCTCGGAAAACAGAGAGAGGAAGGAAACAAACCACATTTTATTTTAAATAAAAGCAGATTTTTTATCAATTTACAGACTTAACAAGAACGGCTTTTATATTGTTAAAATCAGAGGTTCTTTCTTTTTCTTTTTTTTTCTTTTTTTTTTTCATGATTACTCAATTTCTTTTTATTGAACAGTAGGCATGGATCTCTTTTTTTACAAATACCAAAAAGTTAGTATAAGTTCGACTTAGTTAAAAACAATATATGTATTTAACAGTTACGTTTAGGTCACGGGATATGTAACCATTGAATTTTAAAAAACCCACTACGGGCAAAACATAAAAAAAAAAAACCATCACATTGAAGAAGAACGGCCATTATGCAGCGAGAAAACAGAGAACAAATTAAAACGAGCTCCACCACAAAAAAAAAAAAAAACAATTTACAATAATATTGAAAAAGATAATAACCAAAAAAAGGAAAAAAAAATTAAAAATAGCAAGGGGATAAACAATTAAAGTGCAGCGGCCCAATTATTGACAGATAATAGTGGGTCTAAAAAAAGTATTATTTTCGTTTTTTTGATCATTGTGCGTAAAAGATTTTAATATTCTAGTTTGTTATTAGTCGTAAAAGGAAACTTTTTCCAAAAAAACTCAGCGTGCCATTGCATGTACTTGTAGCGAAAATGTGGTATTTAGCGATGACGAGAATGTAATTGAGCATTTTCTTATTGTTTTTTTCTTTATATGCCAAACCGTATAGAATCACACTCTCGTGCAGTGTTATTTGTTCTTTAAAGGTTTCGTGCCACCAATTTATAAACTGGTTCCAAAAAACGTGGACGATTCATTACAGTAACCATAACATGTGTTTTGCTAAAGTTTGAGGTTCGCAACTGCAATAGAGGGCAAATATCATTGTCCGTTAAAACGGCACGGTATAGACTAACTTGCGTGGGTAAAATATAGTGAATTATTTTAAATGAAAGGCAATCAGTTTAGTTTCTTTCAAAATTAAGAAGGGGAGCACATATAAACATTGTGAACGTTGTCCTTAGTTGAAGCCGTGATTTAAGATCCTATTTTGTGCAGTTGGAACTTCGTAGGTTCTTCGGAGGTTCTTTCTGATGCATTTTTTTCGACCCAGTAATTTTAATATAGTAAATTCAGATAGAGGTTAACCACTTTTCTAAAAGTGGTATAGAGGCCTTTTAAAAAAAATAGGTCCGCAATGCGTACTTGTTTTTTATGTGTTTGGTGCCAATAAAGACAAGTTATGCTATTTGCAGGGGTATGAATGAGGCACATTATGGTAATGAATTACTTGCTATTTGCAGTAAAAATCCGGTGGGAATGCAATTTTTCTTAAGGTATGGGTTTTCCAAATAGATTCTAATAATGGAGTTGGTTACTGGAAGCTGTTTACCATTTGAACAAAAATAAATGAAAAAAATTATAAATAATCAACTTCAGCCATATGGCCATTTTGGATAATAAATGGATTGCTGTTAAAATTATTAAATAATTAAATTGGAGAATGAATGCTCACTCAGTTAAAATAATATTCAAGTGTATTGTATACTGTGCAGACAATAGGTTAAGCTGCCACTCTGGCAAAACTGACCCACGTTGCCAGGGCGTATCCCGTTTTCTGTAGCATGAAGCCGACTAGGAGTATTGCTTACTCCTCCTGGATGGGATATTAGTCATAGCAGATTACCCCCCCCCCCCCCCCCCTTGTATTTTGTTGCTGGTAACCATTTGTACTCCTGGAGGAGGGAGACACTGTTGTGGGTTAAATGTCTTGCCCAAGAACACAACACAGGGGCGGATCCACAAATTTAAGAAAGAGGGGACGTAGAAATTTCTGATATTATTGTAATTTCACACAATTATTAAGAGACCTAACCTGAAAGAACTTGCCAAAACCTTACATCTGAATTCTTGCCTCTACATATATGAAAGGAATCATAGTTGGCAAAAAATTTGCAGTTCCAGATGTAAGGTTCTGGCAAGTTTAATATTTCAGGTTAGGTCTCTTAATAATTGTGTGATTACACTTGATTTTCGCCGGGTTCTCATTAGAACCGGCGAAAAAAAGTGATGGCAGGCGCGGATCCAGGAACTGAAAATAGAGTCTGAGCGCCGAATCTATGGAAGTCCGGAGGCAAAACGTTTTTAGATTTTCACCCTATAAAATTATATTTCTTCGATTTTGAGTACATTTGGAAAATTTGACCGATTTCCGTGTAAGCCCGTCTGGAGGCAAAGTTTTAGGTGCATACTTTAATATGTACAGATGAAATATTTCGCCGTGTGCATCTTTATATACAGATGAAATATTTCGCCGTTAATTAACGGAGAAGTTTTGCGTTCTGTATTATTATATATATACAGATTCACTGCTGATTTTAATTTCTCTCTAGTGAGGTCAATACAAAATTCGCATTTACCAAATCACCGGCGCCTGGATGTAAACATTGAAGTGCCGCTTCCGGGGTTTCTCAATTTCAAGTCAGGACTGAAAAGTTCAACAAGATGAGAAAAAAATCCTCCGGGCCCTGAGTAAACTACCAAGAAACTATGTACAGTGAAATAAATGCATTTTTAAATAGAGATTTAACTATAAATTCAAGAAAAGCGCAAGAAATCAGAATGAAAACAAATAAACTTAAACTTATAAAACCTTGTTGTTTACACAGCACTCTAAACATGTCTCGAACTCTGCGACATAAACATTGGTTTTAACTGAAAACTCGTTCTTTATCGATCGAAGGCCGGTTTGTTTTGCTTTCCTGAGCAATAAAAAGTCCAGAAAAAGTCGTCCTGTTGTCGTTCTAACAGGCAATTTTGACAGGGTTTATTTTCATTTGGAGTGGGATGTATGTAACGAATATTTCGCTGAGATTGATAAAGATAAAATAGAACAAATTAAATTTACGCTAAAATATAAGTTCTTGTGCTTCGAGCCAAAAGCTTGTACGTTTTAAACTATAAAAGCCCAGAAGTGTCCAGCTACCTAAAGAACTGAAGAAAGATACACGACAATGTTTACCCTGCCAGCAGAGTAGCTTCGAAACATCATAGTCGAAAAAGTCGGGTAATAAAACATAACAATAGAAATCTAATTACCTTGGTCCTTGGCGCCATGTCAAATGACGATTTCCCGAAACAATTCCAAGCCAAAGGTCACAGCAAAAATTGGTCAATGCAGGTATAGAGAAGTTGACTTGGATATTCGCTATTGATCGCGGACTCTGGCATGCAGTCCCACACTGCCCACTTTTCAGCTGGCGTTCAGTTCATTCACAGAAAAAACGTTTCCACGAATTATCTATTGTCTGAATCTTCTCTTCTCTTCTGAAAACCTCAGAGTGGCAGGGTTGAAATTTTCCCTTCTTTGGGAAAGTCCACTGCATCATGGCCGTTATGACTGTTGGTTGTTCGGCCTAAAAGATTGATTACGATGACGATACGAAATAACACTCGTGATGATGTGTCACTTCGGGAAATCCCAAGGGAACACCGAAGTTTGGACTAACGCCCGAAGTGTTAACATTTTTTACGGTTCTCTGTCATTGTTTTTTAATGCGCATGCGCATAAAAAACAATAAAAAAACAAAAAGGCGCGAGAACTCCCTGTTTAGAGCGGTTTTCAATTGACTGAATCGCTGAATTGCTTTGGTTTTGCCTTACTACGCTCTATGATCTTGGTTCAAGAAACTCGCGCCACCTTCTCACACCAATCAGATGCAAAACCAAACCAATCGTGACTTGGTCACACGCGTTTTCCCGCGCTTGGCGCCAGTTACATGTATTTGCTTCGAGTTCTGTTTAGCTCCTTGCATTGTGATTGGCCACAGTGATTACTTTTGTATTTTGGTTTTAATACATTCAATTGAAAACGTTCCTAAGCAAGGTATCTACTTTTAAAGCTTAAAGGGACACTGTCCTGATCAGTTAGGAAGCTCAGAAACATATCTATATCATAGGAAGTTGAACAATAATGGTTTGATTCTATAGAAAAATTCATTGCCTGACTCGTGAATTCCACGTTAAATTTCACGCCGAAAAAACCGATATCGCACGAATCGCGAAGCGATGAGTGCGATATCGGTTTTTCAAGTGAAATTTAACGTGGAATTCACGAGTCAGGCAATGAATTTTCTTGAATCGCATAGCCTGTACAAAGGAAAAGGAATTATTTTTAAATACTTTATACAACAGCGCTCGAGGAAAGCCATTCAACGTCAAGTGTCAGGACTGTCAGGAGCAAGCGAACGAATAAGAATCAAGATAAGATTCTGTCACAAACTTTTATATTTTATCCTCGTGGTAGAGGTTTTTCCATTTAATTGGGGAAACGTTATTTGTAGACATTTACGGGTTTGTCAGTAATTATAAGAACTCCGGCAAGTAAGCTTACTGAAGGACAGAATCATGAACACTTTTTTTACTTCGGCCGCGGCACACTGAAATGAATCAAAAGAAAACCCGGGAAGAAAAGCTTTGGAAAAGACGTCAAGCAATGCTGTAAGTAAACTTATGCTTTATACCTTGAAAGACTTAAGCTTATTAGCGTTCAATATTCTACGTTTTAAATTTCAATGGCTTAGGTCCATCCCTGGTTTGAGAGAAGGTTTTTAGACCTTGTTAAACTCGTTTTCGTTTCGAATGCGAATTATTTTGTACTCAGTGCAGTGTAAACACTTGTTGATCTTCGAGCGGTTGTTTTTGTAGCTTCAGTTAGCACAAGAGAAACTATTACGGTCAAGCTATCGAAAGTATTAGTTAAAGAATGTAAACAACTATTCTTTTAGCCGAAAATTTTGACTATTTCGTTACAAACGGAACTGAAAAAAGTGTCTTCAAATGTGCTTTTAGCGAGTTTACCGATTCACCACGCGGTAATGATTGCTGTTTTCAAGTGGGTTTTAAAGTAAGATAATTTTATTACGGTCAAACTATCGACAATGTCACTTCAACAAAATAGAAAGCTGTCCTATTACCGGAAAAAATTTGGCGTATTTTTCTTTCTAGCGGACGTTTTGACGACGTTTTTAAAAGTACTATACTGTTTATTTACGTGTTTTGAAATTGTTCGCGCGGAACAAAAAGCTTATTATTTTGTAGTCTATCCCCTACATTTGTGGCTATTTCTCTGACACTATGAAGTCAATTAAACGTTTTACTCTTTACTTTACTGTACTACCAAACCTCGTCCGGTGGCTGTACTATTCATTGTTTCTCCCATAGTTTTAGCCAGTTTCCTCTCTTCAGGTTTCTTGTACTTGCAAGCATCGATCGGATGATTGCGCTTCTTTAATTTGAGTTTGAGTTCAAAGCTGGCTAACTCTTGAATCTCGCATTGGAAAAAACCCTCATGTTTGCTTTTGGCTTTTCTGACATTGATGCTGACATTGAAACCATACGAAAACCGCATTTTTATATTTTAATTTGCGATGCCGAAAGTAAACAAACACAATCTCGCGTTGGGCCTCGCTTTCAACTCGCATCATGCAATTCAGCTACGCAATTCAACTTCTCAGGCATGCAATTCCACGTTGAATACCCTCGCATCGATAGCCAATCAGAGTGCGAGAATTCTCCCGAGCTATGCGATTCTGTAGAGAATCGCATAGCTCAGAGAATTCTCGCACTCTGATTGGCTATCGATGCGAGGTATTCAACGTGGAATTGCATGCCTGAGAAGTTGAATTGCATAGCTGAATTGCATGAATTGAAGTGAGTTGTGAAAGCGAGGCCCAACGCGAGATTGTGTTTGTTTACTTTCGGCATCGCAAATTAAAATATAAAAATGCGGTTTTCGTATGGTTTCACTGTCAGCATCAATGTCAGAAAAGCCAAAAGCAAACATGAGGTTTTTTTTCCAATGCGAGATATAAGAGTTAGCCAGCTTTGAACTCAAACTCAACTCTCTCGAGAAATTGAAGAAGGCGCAATCATCGATCGATGCTTGCAAGTACAAGAAACCTGAAGAGAGGAAACTGGCTAAAACTACGGGAGAAACAGTAGTACAGTAAAGTAAAGAGTAAAACGTTTAAATGTCTTCATAGTGTCAGAGCAATTAGCCACAAATGTAGCGGATAAACCTGGTCGTTAAACCACATGCGACTACAAAATAATAAGGCTTTTTGTACTGCGGCGAACAATTTCAAAACACGTAAGCTTAAATAAACAGTACTTTTAAAAAACGTCGTCAAAACGTCCGCTAGAAAAATAATACGCCAAATTTTCCCGGAGCTTTTCTATTTTGCTGAAGTGGACACCGTCGATAGTTTTGACCATAATAAAATTATCTTACTTCAAAACCCACTTGAAAACAGCAATCATTTAATACCGCGTGGTGATATTTTCGGTAAAACTCGCTAAAAGCACATTTGATGACACTTTTTTCAGTTCCGTTTGTAGCGAAATAGTCAAAATTTTCGGCTAAAAGAATAGTTGTTTACATTCTTTGACTAATACTTTAGATGGCTTGACCGCTAAATATAGTTCTCTTGTGCTAAAACTGAAGCTACAAAAACAGCCGCTCGAAGATCAACAAGTGTTTACGCAGCACTGAGTACAAAATAAATTCACATTCGAAACGAAACGAAAACAAGTCAACGAGGTCTAAAAACCTTCTCTCAAACCAAGGATGGACCTAAGCCATTGAAATTTAAAACGTAGAATTTGTACGCTAATAAGCCTAAGTTCTTTCAAGGTATAAAGCATAATCTTACTTACAGCATTGTTTGACGTCTTTTCCAAAGCTTTTTCTTCCCGGGTTTTCTTTTGATTCATTTCAGTGTGCCGCGGCCGAAGTAAAAGTGTTCATCATTCTGTCTTCAGTAATAAGCTTATGTAGTTTTGCTACTTGCCGGAGTTCTTATAATTACTGACAAACCGTAAAAGGTCTACAAATAACGTTTTCCCAATTAAAATGTAAAAACTATTACCACGAGGATAAAATATAAAGTTTGTGACAGAATCTTTAGCTTGATTCTTATTCGTTCAGCTTGCTCCTGACAGTCCTGACAGTTGACGTTGAATGGCTTTCTCGAAAATAATTCCTTTTCCTTTTATAAAAGGCTATGCGATTCAAGAAAAATTCATTGCCTGACTCGTGAATTCCACGTTAAATTTCACTTGAAAAACGATATCGCACTCATCGCTTCGCGATTCGTGGCGATATCGGGTTTTCGCGTGAAATTTAACTGGAATTCCCTCGTCAGGCAATGATTTTTCTATAATAGCACTCGACAAATGACAGGAACCCATTAGGAAGTGAGGATGACAAACGACAGCGAGGATGGAAATGGATTGCAACTGATATGGATTTTTGAAAAAAACGTCAGGATGTCAGTTTTTCAAAGTTTCAAATTTGGCTCGGAAATCTTTGAAATTTGCAAACATTTTGTTGCAGTATGGAATTTCTTGACGAAATTGCTTTTTATCATTTAGTTAGAGTTTATTAAGTTCTTATTTCATAGATTTAGGGACCCATTTCATGCATTTCTAACAGTTTTGAGCAAATATATACGCCGGGACAATGGTCCCTTTAAGTTTTTAGGTTTTATTGAATAGTCAAATCTTAGTTTCTTACCTGTTAATGTAGCCTCCTACTCACGGTAAATTTTCAATAATTTTTATGTAGTCACAGTACACAGGGGCACCCAACGACAAAATTTTCCTGTAGGTGTCGGAACGTCGTTTTTACGTTATAATTGTGCTTTTCGTGCAGTTTAATGGCTTATTTTTAAACGCTAAGAAAAATGTATCTGTTCAGATAAGTTAGCTGAACTTTCAAACTTCAGAAAATTTTAGGGATTGAAATGTTATCACCCGAATTTATGAGCTGCTTTTGCCTTTCCGAAAATCCTAGCTGACCTGTTTTTGTACCCAAAACGACATTTTTATCTCTCCGAAAACAAAAGGCATCAATTTTCCGATATTAAGAAAGTTTGAGATGACATTTCTCTAACCGAATATCTGAGGCGATTATAGGCCTTCCGAACAGATATTCCACCGAAACGATCCGTTGGGTGCCCCTGAGTACATATCTTTAGTGATATAGGGAGTTTTCTTTGTACAGTGTTATGATATTTCATAAAAAACTTCTCTGCCTAACGGTCGTAGTTTCTCTTTTTTATTATTATTGCCTGCAGACTAAATGTATCAATACGTTGTCTATTTTTTATTCCAGCACAAAGGCAACGGCTTCAACCAATGAGCGTATACAGTTCTTATATTTTGATTGATTTTCATTTTGTTTTATTATCATGTTTTAATAGTCCGTAACTGCGAGACGCTGACAGCTCCTGCCAATGGGATAATAATTGGAAACTGCTACAATACATACGGAACCTCTTGCACGTTTGAATGTTTGGAAGGATACGAACTTACAGGGACTGCCACTAGAACATGTACTGTCAAGGCTTTAGATACCATGGGTTGGACTGGAACCACTGTGACATGTACAGGTATGAGGGGGGTTGGAGCTGTGAACAGTCTAATGCATGGATATTACGTCGGCATAAAAGGGCAGATATGATGGCCTATATTTCGACTAGTAGAATAAGTAAAAGAAAAGATAACTGCCTCCTCAAAATTCGGGGGGGGGGGGGTACTCCCTGATATAAGCTATATAGGTGTTATGTGCGGCGCCAAAAGGAATGGTTTTGTGAGGCGTTTTGGTCGGAAATAGGGCATAGATTTTGACTATTTTGGTCTGAAATAAGGTAAGGTTTGTGCACTTTGGTCTGGAATTGGCTATGGTTTTTTTAGAAGAAGCTACTATTTTATGGCGTCTCTTGAGAAGTGCGGTTTGATTAACATCGCGGAATTTGAAGCCCTTCTCAAATGTTTAAGCAAAACGAAGCAGTTCCTGGGTAGCTGAGATCATGTATCAGAGTGTACAGGCAGGTGTCAAATTGGGTAAGGGTTTCAACAAACGCGCCGCACACCCACACCGAACTGAATTGTGGGCGAGTACTGGTTGCATTATCTGAGTATCTACAATGGAAATGAAAATGGCCGGGCTTCATGTAGGAAAAATATTAGGTAATACCCCCTCCTAAAAATGTGAATGTAGTTATTGCCCCCCCACCTCTGATCAGTCAGAAATTATGAATGACTCCTCCCCTCACAGTACACACACACACACTTTGTACAAGACCATAACAGTAACCTGCATTTCTCTACACGTACCTGTGATCAGGTGATTAAGATCTTATAACAGAAAGAAGAGCTCCTACTACATGTTTAGTTGTTGGACATCCGCGTCTGGAACAAAAATCACCTCCGTAGCAATGTTCAAACATAGCCATGTGTTATGAGGGCCTATGAACTATGGGATAACAGCTTGTTAGGGATTTTTGCAACCTTAAAGAGAATAATAGACTATCATATTGCAAACGGATTGAATTGCAGTTCAGTCACAGCTAACATAACATCAAGCCTTTCAGTGGGAAAACCAGTGGCGGATCTAGCGGAGGGTCCCGGGTCCCCTTTTGTGGGTGAAAATACTTATGTCCTGAAGTGCCGAAAAATTTTTTTGGGCCCCACCTTATAAACAGGTCTGGATCCGCCACTGTAATATGTTACTTGAAATACAATTTGAAGGCCCTCCTCCTCTTGAGTGACTGATTTTACTTTGAGCCCCCTATCCTTGCCAGTGATTTTACTCTTTATGCCCCCCCCCCCCTCTGGTTTTCCAACCCCCCTCCTGGTAATTATTGCACAGTCCCTAATATTAACACCATTTTCGTTCATGAAATGGGTGGTTCTAGAAAATATCCATACCCCCCATGGAAGGTTTTGGGTTGAACCCACTCCCTGGAATTTCCTGTTAACCTTTAACATTTTGGCTTTTGAGACCTCCCCTCCTCGAAATTTCCAATGACCTTCCGTGGGGCGGGTAAGGATATTTTCTGGAACCACACAATCGTAGTGTCACAGGCCAACGTTGATGAATTATTTCTTCACCAGTTATACGCTGCCCTATACAAACTGTCATCAACGCTGATCCGCCTACGGGCACATGTACCGACCCAGGCCTGGTATATAAAACAGACTGCAGTTATGCATGCAGAACTGGCTACAATCTAAAAGGAAGCAAGAAAATCGCGTGCCAACTGGACAAAAGCTGGTCTCCTGCTCTTCCAACTTGTGAACGTAAGAGTTAAACACGTTTAAAAAGAAAAGCAAAGAACTATACAAAATACAGACTGCTAGTAAGGACTCGTCAACTGTTGGAATAAATGTAGAGTAGATGTTCGAGGGTGTAAACATGTTTTTGGCCCGATTTAAGGCTCATTTAAGCCCGAGCCAGTACTTCGGCTTTCAGAGGGCATTTAGAAAAGGAACCAAAGAAAGTAAGCGATATCTTGAACACTGCCGGCTTCGCGTTGGCGTTTATTTCATTGTAAATGCTCATATAAAACTTGCCAGAAAACCGCATAATTCGTCCAAAAATATTTGCTCTAAAGTTCTATTGAAAGGAAAATTACAGAATTCCATAAAGAGCAAATAAATAGTCACTTAGAAGTTTGTAAAACGATTAATGGATATACTCAGCCATTAGACCAAACAGAAACACTCAAGCTAATTTTTATTCGGATGCGTCGAGTTTCACTAAATTTATTAACAAAAATGTCATTTTACATTGAATTATAAAGACGAAATGTTTCCTTATGTGTTAATTAATTATCTAATCTTACAGTTTTTGTGCTGTACTGTTCATTTACGACCATTAGAGACAATACCTCTGCCACCGGTACCGTTTTAATGTCATTAATTTAGGAATAAAATTTTCTTGGGACATTCACCAAATTTATTGAAATATTTTTCACTGGCCATTCGCGCATGCGCGCGGACGTTTGAGTTTTGAATGCGAAATGTTGTAATTAACAAGTGGACGAGCTCGAGTTTTCTAATTGCCCGTTCCGAAGTTCAAATGAAGACTGGGAACGAGTTTTTAAATTTAAATTTAATTACAAATTGAAGCCCATCACAAGAAAGATCACATTAAAATTAGTCAGTTTACCACGTTTGAGGTTGTTTCGTTAGATTGCAACCATGTAGAAGGCTTTCAAAATCAGAAAAATTAGAGACTTTGTATGGATTTGGGGGACGCCATCTCTGAGTTAGAGACGTTTGTATGGAATTTGGGCGACCTTTGACAGCTCACAGCCTGGTTACTATGTGATGTAACATAACCAAACTTGGTGAACTTACTCATTTTTATGCGATCTTTCTGGTGATGGGATTAATTTTTTTAATATGACGTAATTTGAAAAATAGATAAACTAGTGCCCAGTCCCTTTTTGAACTTCGGAACGGGCAATTAGACTGCGACCTTAAAGTTCCTATACGTTGCTAACTGCTGGATATGACTGTTATTTACTGTCGCAGAGGTGACATGCCCAGCGCTACCCAAAGCTGCCGTGGGTACGTACATCCCAGCAACGTGTGACGTTGGTGAAAGTGGTTACCCCTCCAACTGCGAGCTGAGGTGTCCATCTGGATATCACATCAGTTATCTTCCAACAAGTATAATGTCTGACCAAAGGACTTGCGAATTAAATGGAACTTGGGAATACAGGGCATCTACTCCGACTTGTAAAGGTATACACCCTCTAATAATTATCTTTTCACTCGCGGAATCGAACCTCGAGTCAGTTGATTTGTGTCTAACCATGATCAGATGATATACTAATTTAGTGCGAGACCATTCAAAATGAAATACTATAAATCACTACACTTACATATCGCACTTGAACGTGGTGGTTCTAACTTTTAAGTCTGTGGATGAAACCCTAGTGTGTGACCATTCAAATGAAAGCTATTGAGCAGTACTTTCATGTGGTACTGTTTATTATGCTGTACAAGGTGGTTCTAACTTTTAAGTCTGTGGATGAAACCTTAGTGTGTGACCATTCAAATGAAAGCCATTGAACAGTGCATTCATGTGGTACTGTTTATTATGCTGTACAAGGTGGTTCTAACTTTTAATACGTGCTGTGATGAAGCCCTAGTGTGTGACCATTCAAATGAAAGCTATTGCAGTACCATTCATTAAAATGTAAAAGTAAATTCTAACTTTTAAGACTATGGATGAAGCCCTATAGTATGTGGCCATTCAAATTAACGCTATTTAGGAATACTTTCACGTGTTGTTGTTTGTTGTTCGATATTTTAACAAATGAAGTTTTCTTTCGTCATTTTTTTTCTCCTTTTGGTATAGATTGTCCACATCCACATGCATGCTAAAAAAATGGCAACCTCGTTCCAGGGTCTCTCAAAGAGACCTTGGGAACGAGGTTGACAAAATTGTAATTAAATTCCAACTCACAACGCTAGAAAAAGATGAAAAGCAAATACAAACAAGTTTATTGAACGTAACTCGGGACGTAATCCAAATACTAATAAGGAAATTTGAAGACTGCCTTTGGAATAACGAAAAGGCTTTTTTGCGACCAGAATATTTGGTATATTAAAGTTTTATAATTGTTTTTTTTTTAGATCATCTACCACCAACTGTAACGTGCTCGGGAGCTATGACCGTTGACAACGACAAAGGAAAAAATGTTTCAACCGTCAACTGGAACTTTACTTTTAACGACAACTCGCTATCGGCAAACGAGCCTGGAATAACAGTGGACTCATTTACTGTCGTATTGACGATAAATGATAAGAATGTGGATACAACGCTTCCCAAGCTGTTAGGAATTGGTGTAAACGATGTGAAGTACGTTGTGACAGATGCTGTTGCAAAATCAACCTCCTGTTCTTTTATTGTTACTGTGCGCGGTAAGTAGAGAGGGAATTAGTAGCTAGAAGAACGTAGTACGCAGCGTTTGAACAATTTAATACTCACCAACATGCAGTTAACAATAGCTGATAGTTAGCCATTGTATGTACTGTTAAAGACAACGGTTTAACATCGATGTCATAGCATGCTCAAAACAGATGGGGAATCAGGAGAGAATGTGAGTGATTTCGAACTATTTTGACCATGGGATTTTGACCATGGTATGGCGTCATAACGTTGTCTATATACAATGTCAGGAGCATAAAAAAATCTTAATCAAATGCTACAAATTACCAATCAAGAGATTAGAAAAGTATCACAATGGTTAAAATCCAACAAACTAACTCTAAATGTTAGTAAAACAAATTTTATTTTATCCGTTCACTGAGTTATAGATGCACAAAAATGGTCTAGTACATGTATGTCACTGATTTTCTTTCATACACGGATGTCTTCTGTGCACCTATAAATGAACAGACAACGGCAAAATGGAATATATTTGTTTTAAGCAATAACAGAAGATTTAATTTCTACAGCAAGCTTACTAGAACGCCGCGGCCGGTAACTAAGCTGAATTTTCACGACAAAATGTTCCGAAATTATGAATATTAACGTTTATATACATAGATAGAACAAAAAACGAAAGTTGTGACAACGTTTTAACCTTTATATTAAATGAACTTGTCCGAAACAAAGAACCTCTTTGCAAATGTCACAGTGGCAATTTTCTTTGTGTAATTTCGGGTTTTCAACTTCGCGGCAGCTTCTTTTCGCGGGTATTTCATTTTAAGATTTTTCAATCGCACAAATAAGGTACAACCGGTTTCTTTTCTACATTATAGCTATTTTAATGAGCAAAAAAATGAGAAAAATAGATTTTTCAATTTCTGCCGCGAAATCAAGGTTTTGCTTGATATTTATAGACATTCGCTCTTAAATACTAACATCGTGTAATTACAAGCTCGTCTACTGTGGTAAAGTCTCTGGTACCCATGGTCCCTTATAAGTCCTTTGATTATTTATTGAAAATCCTACTGCTTTGATTCTTATAGATACTGAGCCACCAGTTGTTGGTAATTGTCCGTCGGACATCACCATAGACAACGCAACTACATCTACTATAAGAGTGAACTGGGAAAGACCAACATTTACTGACAACTCCGGAAAACCACCCATCGTCACCTCTAACAAACAATCTGGAGCAATATACGGAGTACCAAGTTCTACTGAAGTGTTATACAAAGCCAGTGATGATGGGGGAAACAAGAACGTAAATTGTTCATTCAGAATTACTCTCAAGAGTAAGTATTTGACCGTTGACGTTGAATAACAATAACAACAACAACAACGACAACAACGAAAAACAAAAAACACAACAACAACAACAACAACAACAGCAACCAACAGCACCATCAACAACCAACAACATCAACAACGAATACAACCAATAAGAAACAACAGCATCGATAATTATATTACAAGTTGAGAAATGAGTTCAGGAAATGTTACGAATATTTCGAACTTTTTTATATTAACTATTTAATGTTTAAGTGTGTTTCCCTTGAATTCCCTATGAGTTTACCAGGAGTTTCCCATGAGTTTCCCATGAGTTCTCAACGAGTTGCCTTATGAGTTGTTCATGAGTTTTCCTATGAGTACCCCATGAGTTCTCAATGGGTTCTCCAACGACAACAACGACATTTCTTTGTAGCAAAAAGAAAGAAAAATTACAATATTATCAAAACTAATAAATCAAGGTACTAGCTGCCTAAAATAATCATTGGGAGCTAGACAAGTTAGGCAGCTCTCTATGAGTTATTTACGACTTTACTTATGAGTTCTCTATTAGTTTTCCATGATTTCTTCATGAGTTCTTCACGACCTTCCCTATGAGCTCTCTCCATCAGGAGTTTCCCCATTAGTTCCCCATATGTTATCTATGAGTTGTCCATGTGTTTCCTTGTCAGTTTTTCACGAAATTCCAATGAGTTCCGTATAAGTTCTTTATGAGTCTCCCTGTGAGTTCATTTAACAATTGATTCATGCTTTAGCGTGCGTATATCGAGTTATGATGCACACGGGAAGTTTGGAGAACATGAGAGAAGCGTAAGATGCGCCTCGTGCAACTCTAGCTTCTTGAGTGCTCTCCGAACTTCCCAAATGCATCATAACTCGATATACGCACAGCTAAAAGTATGAGCCAATTGTTTTATAACATTGTATCGCCATTCAAACATTTTTTGAACGAAATAAAAGGAAAATTGAGATCATACGTGAGTGTTGTACACAAAACATTCGGAACGCAAAATAGTTTTGGTTTTGAAGGAAGTCAGCCTTTTTTCGCCGGTCAATTGCTTATGAAAAGAAAATTATGTCTCAACGAAGTTTTTTAAAGTACCAAACAGCAATAAAATGGGAAAAGAATCCAATTTTGAAGCGAAATTTATGCGTGGTTCAATTCGGCCTACTGTTACCATCCCTCCCCCGGGCACACCCCGGGCATTTAACCATTTTTTCGTCACTTGGCGTCCTATTCCCCACTCCCGGGCACAAAGAAAGAGGCAATTCCCCACCCCGAGACACTTTAAAACAAACTGCACTGTTTCGCAAGTCTTACAAGAAGACGGAAATATTTATTACGTTTTACAAAATAGATCGACGTAGACTCGTATAAGCCATACAAAGGTCAGGAAACATCTCTCCCGTTGTTATTGTTTCTCGTCCGTGTTTCTTTGCTTTTTAAAACGTTCCTCTCTTGCGGTTTTTTCAAATACAGGTTTTATAAACTTGGACAAATTTTTTTCCTCCAACCAATCGTTTACAAATTGGAGGGATTTCTCAGCAAAGAAGTTCGCTATAAACTGGTGCATGTCCCCGTGTGGTTCGACGCCAATTTTCGCCCCATAATTCCTTGCGCGACTAGATACTTCAATTATCCCCACCCCCTACCCTACCCTGCAAAATTCCCCACCCCCGGCCACAAGGGCTGACTTTGTCCCGGGGTTGCCCGGTGAGGGGAGGGGGGATGGTAACAGTAGGAATTGAACCACGCATTAAGCTCAAGCTTATTCAAACAAACCTCTTACGTGGTTTTACAACTAATTAGGTTCGGAATAAACGGTAAACAAACTCTTAACGACAAAAAATGATTTTAATGCATTCACCTTACGCTAACGTTTACATTGAGCAAGTTGTATTGACGAGTTAAGCATTCCATTATAGCCATTAATTGACTTTGATGCGTACGTGAGGAACCCAACTCAGTGCCAAGTCTTCAGAACCAATCACCGGCGCGATACTCTGTCGAAGTGACAGGTCAAGTTTGCTCTCGCCATCAGCGTGCATCATTGAATTATGATGCACGCGCGCGCTACTGAATTTTACTATGCGGATTTGCTAGCTATGTTATAATGTTAGTTGACGAGTTTCCTCATAAGTTCCTCGTGCGTTCTCTACTAGCTTTTTATGAGTTCTTTGTGACTTTCCTATGAGTTTCCTGATGAGTTCTTTATGAGTTTTTCACGCTTTTCCTTAAATGTTCTCCATGGCGTCTACCCCATGAGTTCTCCGTGAGTTTCCTGATGAGTTCTTTATGAGTTTTTCACGCTTTTCCTTAAATGTTCTCCATGGCGTCTACCCCATGAGTTCTCCGTGAGTTTCTCTATGAGTTCCCAATGAATTTTTCCATGGTTCCCCAAGATTAAGTTATCCTTAAATTCTCTATACGTTCACTCTTATACACTGATAAGTAGTATTAAGATCATTTGAGGATTGGTTGCTTTATTTATAGCAGTCACTTTTATGTTAATTGCACACTTTTACTTTCACAGAAAAGGCCTGTGTTTTATACCCTCCTCCAAAGAACGGAGCTTTGTCATGCACCGGGGCTGATGGTGATTCCCCATTTTGTAGCGTGAGATGTCATATAGACTACGATTTTGCGTTCCATCCTGCTTATCTTTACTATTGCCAAGGAGCAGTATGGCAATTTTACATCTTTCCAGGCCAGCCGCCTACTTCACAGCTTCCATGGCCAGATTGTGCAAGTAAGAAGGAAATCTGTATCTTTATTATACGACATAGCATTTTAGAGTGCGAATACGCACCAAGACGAGTGCAAATATGAGACCGTATTCAACGGATCTTAGTCCCCCTGACCGCGCGCTATGGAAAACACTGTTGAAAGCCTATATTTTAGGAAAGAATTATGTCGTATAATAAACAATTTATACAGCGCATCAGGTGCTCGCATTTCGATTTCAGTCGCGTCGAATATAATTAGTCTATTCAAGCCGACTGAAATGGATTTGCCGCATAAAACGACTGAGAAGCAACTTGGATTTAGACGTTGCATTTCCGTGGAATACAATGTGGCTTCATTCGGATTTGTTCGGCTGCTCGTGACTTCGGCTCTGCCCAACCTCTTCCCCGGGCTCTTTCAGGGATTGAAATCCAAGATGGCGGCCACCGTGGGGGAAAAAGTCAAGAAATTGGTAAAGACGAAGGAGTTAATGGTTGTAATAGTAACACTTACTTCTGTCACAGCGATTATGAGATATTGTGAATGGCAAACCTATCGCATACTTTTTGGTAATAAAGGCTCAATTTATACGTCGCATTAAGTCGCATTTCAGTCGCACCGAATGTAATTCAAGCCGCAGAAATCTCGCTGGTATTACGTTATTCTACTAGCGTTGCAATGCACCGGCCATGGATGCAACATGTTCTACTTTGCTTTTTATTTGCATGAACACGTTGTTTCCATGATATATTGCAACGCGATGGAATCAAGTAAATACCAGCGAGATTTCGGCATTTGGTGCGACTGAAATGCGACGTATATTAATAAATTGGGCCTTTTATTTTTGATGGTACTAGCCTGTTCCATCATTCAATTAATATTTTAGTAACTTCTTGCTTTTACTATGCCCAACAGAAACAGATAATCCTGCGGCGACCAAGATGGTTAGTTATCCAAGCTTCTATTACGACGGAAACTGCAGTGACCCCAATGTACAAGCCGAAATGAAGAGTAATTTCACTACCTTTCTAAGTGGGCCTTTTTTTCCTCCACCTTTCTGCAAGTTCAAACCGGACTGTACCCCCAACAACGTGAAAATATTTTGTGGAGCTACTTCGGCCCCAACAAGAAGACGAAAGAGACGTTCTGTCAGAGAGGTATGGTTTCAAAGGGCATTAAATTTCGCCAAAATGTCAACAAATTTTAATTACCACTGAAAAAAATCCGTCTTTCATGATCAGCAATAAAGGATTCAATCGAGAAAGCATCAGTAACAAGAAGCTGCACACAGCTTGAACTCGTGCCGTGGTAAACGTTTGTAGGTCAATGTTGTAGCTAGTATTCAGCAAAAAGCAGTTACAGTTCAATGACTGGCATGATATCGAAGTGCGGCACTATTGTCAGATTCAAAAACGTATTTAGGGAGCGATCGTTCATTACGTGGGTGGCAGTTTTAGATGGGGGAGGGGGTTTAGAAGTTTCACTTTATTATTATTTTTTTTTTGGGGGGGGGGGGGGGGGGGGGAGGATTAAATTTTGAAACCAGTAGTAGGTCATGAGTCAACATCAGATAATTTTCAGGCCAAGATTGTTGTCAGAATCCTTTTTGTGTAATCCTTTGTCCTGCAGGGCCCTAAAATAGAGGGTGTTGTCCTACGTATACACAGGGTAGATATTTTAGTTTATTTTTTTTCTGAGAGCGCGAGCGGGCGGAACTCTCGAATCCTGCAATCTGATTGGTTCCGAGAGCGGGCAAGATTTTCCAATCTTGCCCACGGTCAAAATATCAAATGACTTTGCCGCCAGGCCTGCGCTACCCAAGCGAAAACGTTTTAATTTCAGCAACGTGCGAAGGTCGATCGATGCGAAGAAACTTTTACTGAATTTTTCACATTATATTGCTCTATTATCGTTGTAAAGTGAATGGAGAACTACGCAGTGGAATTAAAGAGCTTGCATTTCTTCGAAAAGGCGAGTGTTCATTTGATTTTAACCGACATAATTTGAGTTTGTTGTTGTTTTGGAAATCACTTTCACGCTCTCCAGACTTGCGATTTTAAATTACAAATGTCCGTGTTTAGACTCAATTCCTTAGTTTTAGTAATTTGCTTTTCGTTTCTCTTTTTTCTGAAACAGCCC
This sequence comes from Desmophyllum pertusum, assembly GCA_029204205.1. NCBI lineage: Eukaryota > Metazoa > Cnidaria > Anthozoa > Scleractinia > Caryophylliidae > Desmophyllum > Desmophyllum pertusum. Next base: position 29,157 of record MU827345.1, on the reverse strand, counting down.
TTCGTTAACTTTCATTCAAGAAAGAACTTAGTGATTACCGGTAGCCCAGAAAATAATTCTCGGCTCGTATAAATCAGTTGTGTCGGTACGTTGAAACTGAATGCACGAATAAAAGCTTACAGTTTGTCAAGGTTTCGCATAAAATAAAATTTTAAATGGCCACCGAATGGCAAGAATTAGATTAACATGGAAATGAAATTGTACGTATAAAACTGAGGAAACAGTTTTGCTCGGAAGAGTATGGAAGATTGTTCTAAAATTTTGCCGATTACGCCGGACTTTGAATGGCTTTTATGCAAAATTTGAAATAGCTTCTCATTTCAGCTGCTTTTAGCGGTTAAATTCCGTTTGAGTCTCCATCGTCTGTTCTTCTCATCTACCTTTCTGTAATTCTGGTGTCAAAATTAATTGTCTGAGTTTCTTTTTGTTTGGATTAAGCTTTATTTCTTAGGTAGTTTTATAGCGACCTTGCGATCAGCTAAAGGAATACGCGCGCGCGTGAAAAACAGATTTTGCAAAACAAGATTTCTAGCATTACCAAACTCAAGTAGGAAAAAAAAAATACGTTATTTGCCGGCCTTGGTCGGTCCGTATTGAGAAAAACTGTGCCCTCGGTCTTGAGTACGGCCCTCGGCCTACGGCCCTCGGCCTACGGCCTCGGGCCGTACTCAAGACCGAGGGCACAGTTTTTCTCAATACGGACCTCCCGGCCGGCAAATAAAATATATTTCTTTTTTTGTTAAATTAAAAAAAATGTAACCAGACAATCATTCGGTGACGAAAACACTGTATTTGATAGTCATCTCAGTGCCCTGTTTTAAACTATCCTTTTCACACGGAAAAAAATCACGATACGTCACTTATAAATTACACATATTAGACAAAAAGGCATGTCATCTAAACTTCGAACAATCATCACACAGTGAAGTGATCTAGAATTATGGACTTTTTTGTGAGTCGTGAGATTAAACTAAACTGAACTGTTTTCAGACAAATCAAACTTATGCAAATTTGTCATGTAGACTAATAATGTTTACATATTAAACTCAAACAAAAACTAAGAATAAAATTACTGTGTAAATTACCATAAGACACAACAAGACAAGAAGGACTTGCAGACATATATTTTATTGAAATAAATCCTATGTTTGCTTTCGGAAGCAGAAACTTTTGATTTTCTTTCGTGAAACCATGCACAAACTTTTAGTTAAGGAATAAATAAATGCTTCCTCTCAGTTCACCATTTGATAAGCCTATAAGCTTATTGATTTGATTGATCGATGTGTACCGCTTTGCATGCCAAATTTCAAAGTTTTTTGATTGGGAATCAAAAAACAATCATTACAAAACAACATTAAAATAATATATACTGTACATACCCTAGCGTTGAATTCTAGTCCTATATTATAAAAGTCTTGAATATCCATTTGAACTGATTTGAAGTCTGCAGTTCGCTTTTAAATTTTGAGCCCTACTTTGCTTAATATTTCTTGAGAATCGAAGTTCTACGAAAGACCAGGATCGTCAATTTCCTTTTATCGGCCATCGAGTATTAGAATTCAGGGTTTCAAACAGTTGTACTGTGATATTATTAACTCCGCCATAATATACCTGCCAACTTTTCCTAAGTCGACTGCGTGTGATTTTCGTACCATATTACCCGAATTTCCGAAAAATTTCCGACGACTTCCGAACATTGCCGAAGATGTTCCGACGACTTCCGAACATTGCCGAAGATGTTCCGACGACTTCCGAACATTGCCGAAGATTTTCCGACGACTTCCGAACATTGCCGAAGATTCCCGAAGATGTTCCGATGATTTCCGAAGGCTGCCGAATGTCGCGGTGCGAAGCTAAAAATCTCGGCGCCATCTTGCCAAGATCACGCTTATCTCAAATGCGACATTTAGCACCGTTCATTGGACTATTTTGGGTGGAAATTGAATCCAATTTTTCACGTTAATGGTTAATGAACAAGTAGTCCAGAATTGTGAGTCAGGCGTGTGAAATTGTCATGTATGCGTGTGATCGATGTTTTCGATCTGGAGGCGTGTGACACACGCATAATGCGTGTGAGTTGGCAGGTATACCATAATCCGCCATTTGCTCCGCCATTTTTCGTGGGCTCTTCAGAGTTTTGGCCATACCATAATAACCGTCCGAACAAAGTAACATCTACCTCATGACGAATATACCACATAGTATACACCTATTCCATAAATGGCCGCCCAGTAATTTTTTGAAAATTGAAATGCCTGTGACTGAAGAAAGAATTCAATAACAACAATGATCATGTCAAAATGAGTCAATATGTGTACGTTTAAGGCCATATTCCTATTTTTGGAAGAAGTTGTATGCATTTCAATTTTCGCACAAACATGAAAACGAGGCTTGTGAGGCCAGGTTTTGATTTCCCATACAAATGTCTTAAATTTGAAACAGCCATAACTTTGCAGCCGTTAAACTAAAAACGCTCAAACTTCCCAGGATAACATATTTTGCAGTGCTTGGTAATGTGATATCATCAATATCCTTGAAAACCTTGTTAGACAAAAAATTACTGGGCGGCCATTTATGGAATAAGTGTATAGTAACAAGAATTAGCTCACAAATTGATTAGCGCGAATTTGCTCAAATTAGCACTCGGGTTAGCCTACTTTTGCACTCCGGTTAGCCCAAGTTATTTAGTTAGCTATTATATTGGGGTTAGGAATATCTATAGCCAAATTATTCCGAAACCTGGCAGCTAGCCCAAGTAGTCTGTGGTGCATCAAGCTTGGTGGTCAAGTGTGATTTCTACTTCATGTATGAAGATATTAGAAGTCTCGCCGAGAAAAACCTCCCGCAGATGGTTTCTTCTCCCAAAGCGCATGCGTGCAGATTTGTGACACGGAAAATAAGCAAGGCGGAGGGCAATTTCCGACTCGTGTGCCTCCGGCACGAGTAATTAGAACAAACAAATAACAGAACACTTGATGAGCACATTATCAACAGTCAATTCATACGAGCAATGCTCAGATCACTACTTGTTCGTTTTAGGAAAACTGTTCCTGAAAAACTGTCGATGTCTTCAAAAGGATCTTCAGAAGGAAGTTGCGTAATAGGGTATTAACCCTATCCTGCCTGGGGGGGGGGGGGGCAGAAAGTGCCCGCGCTGATTTCAAATTTATCGTACTTAAAGAGAATTCAAGCAATCGTAGCCAAACTTTATGACTTTTCCTAAACATTATCTGGGAACATTTTGTTGTGTCAATTTTTTGATCACGTGACTTGATGTTTCCATGGCAACCAAGTTTTGACAGGCCGTTTTACCCAAACTTGGTATTTTTCATGAGATTTCCGCTTTTTACCAAGAGTTTTTTCCAAAATCTTTGCAATTTTTGCATTCTTATATTGTTTTCGATTTTTTTCAAATCAAATTTTGTGATTTTCTGACATTTCTGAACAATTTAAAAATCCATAATGGCGGATCCAAGATGGCGGACATTTTTAAAGTATGACGTTATTTTGGCGTGATATGATATCATAATTGTTTCGCGATTGCCACTAAAATAAACATGTTTGAATGCTTTATACACCACATAAGTTTCATTTTTACAGCACAAATACTTTTCGAGATACAGTTCGTTTTACCCAAATTTGTTGGTTTTTAGCTTAATTTTCAGTTTTCATAAAAATTTGCTTTTTACGATGAAATCCTTCCAAAATCTTTGCCGTTTTAGCATCTTTATATTTTTCTTGATTTTCTTTTTCTCCAAAACAATTTGGAGATTTTCTGACATTTCTGAACAATTTAGAAATCCAAGATTTAGGATCCAAGATGGCGGATTTTTTCATGTATGACGTCACTATGGCGTGTATGACGTCATAATTGACACGTGACTGCCACTAAATAAAGATTTTCGGATGCTTTACACACCATGTAAGTTTCATTTTCATAGCGTCAATACTTTTCGAGATACATAGGGGGGGGGGGGGGGGGGGGGGGGGGGCACTATCTGCCCGCCCAGGCTCACGAACGAAAAAAAAGCCCAGGCAGAATAGGGTTAAATTTCACTTTTTCAATTTTTTTTCGGCACCTCAGTTTTTCTATGGCGAAAATGAGTAACCGACAGGTCCTCGATGAAAAGGAGAATTATGATTGGTTCCCTGAGCAGTCCGAAATTTGGAATATGGACCGCTAAGATGGACCGCTTACGGACTCATTTCGCCGAATACCTTTTATGAAACACTGAACAAAACAAAATGTTTTCTATTAAGTACAAACATTTTCCCTTATGTCCGGCTGACCAAATTTTGGTTAAACTTTTCGCAGCTATCAAGATCGCGAAATAACATGAAACAAACTAAGTGCCTTAGTGGCGATAATGCGATTCCATAACAATAACATAAACTCACTAATATAAAGGCTTTCTTAAACTACACGAGTTTCAATCAATACTAATTCCATAATGACATTTATAAACTGATTTAGATCTTAGTGCTCTCTAACCTATAAAGGTGGGCGTTAAACTCTTGAGGCGTTTTGATCCATTTTACTCCTTTGCAATTGTAAATCAATTAAATCTTGCGTTGTACATGGTTGTACACAAATAATGTTCATTTAAATACTTTCGCCCATAACTAGAGACTAGAACTAAACAAAACAACGAAAGAATACTCACATATCGGTCCCGCTTGTGCCAAAGGTTAAGAACGCAAAACGAATACAAGACCACGACGAAATCCTATGAAACTCTGGCAAAAGGACGCTAAACCGCGCTTTTATATGTGCGTGGGGACGCTAAAAGCGACGCTAAAAGGTCCGATTACAAAAACTAATAAATCAAGAATAAACATACTGAAACTAAGGTCGTAACTAGGGATTAAATTATAAACACGCTAATCAAGATAGGGGCCTTGTACTAGTGTCCATTACACCGAGAATGGTTGCATTAATCTATCAGCAAAGTTTCAAAAAAGCAATTATAATAAAAACTTTATTGAACTAGCTTGTTCGGTCCGTATTGGGGAATATTGGGTCGAGTTTTTTTTTGCAAGTTTATGTTCGGCTAGGTCCATAAACTTGCAAAAAAAAGAACTCGACCAATAATTCCCCAATATGAACTGAACAAGAAGGTAATAACCGTTTTCTTCTAAACGAGCGCGGTGACCTATATTTTTTATTGCATAACTTTATTTGGTGTTAAAATTAACCTCTTTAAGTTAATTTTTTTCGGAAGAAAAAAAGATATTGCTAAAGGCGTGCACAAAACCGTAAACTGAACCGTTACTCGTAGTACCAGTACAGGCATAAATGGGGTAACATTGGTCCATCATATCTCTTTTGCGAGCACGGTGACCCACCTTTTTTAAGGTCCCGAAGAGTTGTTGGAGGGATTCTGCAACCACCACCACCACAACAAAATAATAACAACAACACTTCTTTAGAGGCTTTTTTTGGCTTACACAATTGATTATTTGCATTTTATTTAGTAATCTTAATGTCATTTTATGGCATCTATTTGATTGAAGTTTCTGGGGTAATATCGTTTGGGCTTTGGACGGAATTAATTTCATCATTTGCGGTTAATTTTAAGGTCTCCATCAAGTATGATTACGTAAAAAAAGATACCGGCCTCACCCAAGGAACAAATGATCAGGCAGGTCAGGACGCATTCAATAAGGAAAAAGCAAGTCTCGAAACATTCAGGACAGACGTTGATACCAGTGTCAAAAATGCTAACTGGAGAGAGTTTCAAAGTACCTCAAACTTAGAATTACAAGATTATGATACTAAGAACTACAATCTCGGACCGGTTGAGGCGTATTGTTCAGAAGAAGGGGCAGTGGTTAGGAAGTGTGATCAGGCTGACCTCAACTGTGCTACACCGCCTTGCAAATGTGCTAAGACCACGGGGTCGATCACAAAATGCAGTAAGTACATAACAAAGTTAATTACACTCTGGTTCCTGTGCTAGTTGTTAAAGCCTGGTTTCCATATAATTGCAACGATCGCGATCTCTGCGATCGTTGAGACCTTAAATTAGTTTTCCATAATGAAACATTATGAGCGCACAAGAAATTTGACAGTTATTGTAAAATACATAATCTTGGAATAATGTTTCAGTTGCCACAAGTTGCCTTGAAACACGTTCTTCATCGTAGCCTTATTGGTGTCATGTACACAATAGTAGAGAGAGGTTTTCCTCGTTTGAACAGTGACATAACTTTTAACTATTAAACGATGCATAATTTCTCGTTACAGCGCGCTGTCCTGTAGGAACATTTTACGACAGTGTCGAGGATAACTGTAATCTATGTGCAGAGGGCACCTACAGTCCTAATGAAGGTGCTTTGGCATGTTCACAATGCCCAGAAGGGACATGGACAATAGGAACAAGGCAAGAAAACTTTACGGCTTGTACAGGTAATTACTTTTGTCAAGAGAGGATGATATAAGAGTAGCATTCCCCCATACATGGGTACCTTATTACATGAAATTTTGGCGACACCTTAATTTAGCGTATTTAGCGATTTTTCCAAATGATGTTTTTTTGAAATCTATTTTTAGTTTCAGTCCATGGCTTAGCTATTTTAAGAGCGCTACCTAATTGGTCAGTTCGAATAACGTAATGTCGGAGCCTCGATCAGAAGGAAATCACAATAACTTTCACAGCATGGCACGAAACTATTAATATATTTCAAAAAATTATCATGGGGCACGGAGAGTCCATCTCCTAGATCATCCTCTCTTGGTTTGGTCTTAGTTTGTTTCAACTGCATGTCTGAGCGATGGCTTTAGTGAACCAGTATGAATCGGATAATTTGTCTTTTTATGCGTGATCTTTTGCCCCTTTAGCCAAAAACAACAACGAAAACCCAAGAGGGGTTCCATCAATCCTCCATTGCATGGTATGGGTGTGATGAGGTTGCATATAAATCCGAGGCTAAATATTACTAAACTTGATATGTGATTCGATTGTGATTCAAAAGGTATTGATCAGTGTACCGTGTGGCATGAAATTTTCGCGGGAGTTTAATCTCGCAGATTGCCGATTTTTTGCGTTTCGCGGGAACAAATTTTCGCGAATTTAGATTTCAGACTTTACCACTGGAACAAATTTTCGCGGATCTCGTGCAGTTTCCTGCTGTCCGGTATTTGACGTACGGTAATTTATATAACAAGTGGGGATGTTTTGTTGTCTTGTTTATTTTGCTAATTTACAGTGCCATACACACTTACGCCATAAGCATGAAAGCGAGGCCTAAGGGCCACAAGATTTCTCGTCAACGTTAAAAGAGTAGAAACATGGCTGAAGAAACAACATCAAGCGATTTAGAGGTTGTAAACTTAACCCCGGAAGACATCGGCTGGAGCATTTATAGAAATTGAAAGGACAGTGGACCGTAGAAAAACTGAAGTTTGGGTTGAAAATGTAGACGACTGGATTTTCCCCAGTTCTCGATGAAAAGGCCAATGAAGTCTTCAATAACAACTTCCGAGGTTAATTTTACAACTTCTAAATCACCCGATGTTGTTTCTTCAGCCATGTTTTCTACTCTTTTAAAGTTCGCGGGAAATCTTGTGGCCCTTAGGCCTCGCTTTCATGCCTAGAGCGTAAATGTGTATGTCACGAGTCGTTCATTACAACTAATGGATAAGGTGTGATTTCGTATGCCATCTGGGCCGGGCAAAATATGTAAAATAGTAATACCGTAATGTTAGAAGAATATTATTTGCAGTCAATTTAATTGCAATTAAGTAATCTAAATAAATGGAGTAAATTTTTTTTCGCAAGAGTACATTTTTGCGGAAAAGAAAATTCGCGAAAATTAGATACCGCGAAAATTTCATGCCACACGGTATGTCATAAACACGTCACACAATAAGAAGGTTATAGCCCTATAAACCCGGTCCAAACGAGGATTAGAGTTGATATAAGAGTTTAAACTCTCACTGTCGTTTGGCCTGAAACTCTCATGCACTCCTCGTCGACTCTCGCCCACTCTTTTCCAATTTTGAACCTGCTCAAATTTTTCTTGAGAGTCGTCTACTACTTTCACTCTCTTTCACCTCTCTGAGGCCAAATAATAGTCGATGAGAGTCATATGAATGCTCGTCCTCGTCTGACCGGGCTTTAATCTTTTAATCTTTACTTATAGTATAGTTATTCCTTTAATCTGTAAGTTATTCAGCATCTTTTATGTCAATGTAGTGGTTATTGTCATATGTTTTTAGAAAAAAGGAGTAGGGGCACTTTAAAAAAACGTTCAAAAAATAACAGATCTCTCCAACACCATTTTGGTTGCGAAAAAGGGTTCATCAAGCTTTAATTTTCAGTAAAATTGGAGCAATGAGTACCTATTTGGTCCAAATTCAACTAAGAGAACTTAATAATTAAGGCAGCGCTTTACTTACGGTGGCGATGTTGCTTATAGAAACATGACGTGTCCTGCAGGCTGACTTGACGACTTTCGGAGTTTTCGAAGTTTTCGAGCTACTGATTTCTAATTGGAAAATAACACTTGAAAACTCGTTGTGTATTTTTCCTAAAATTTGCCGAAAGTTCACTAAAATTGTTGTCCGAACTGTCAGGCTATTGCTGATTGCCTTTTGCCTCTATTTTAATATATGACCTGGTCGAAAACCGTTAACGTTTTAATGCAAAGGTGAATTCGATTTGCATGAAATAAAATAAGGATCAAAATCAATTTCGTATGAAAGGTTTTGTACAAGGCGTTCCCTCCCCAGGAAAAAGCAACTCAGAAATGGCATTCTTGTAAACCACATTAAATGGCATTCGTTTATTTCACCATTCTAGCTGAATGTGGACCTGGATTGTTTCTCTTCAACGGGTATAGCCACGTGTTCGAGCTGCCGTATTGGTACCTACTCTACAGGGAAACGAAACAAAGCCTGCGTAAGTTGTCCAACAGGCACCTTGACCGTCATTACGGCAGCTAAAGGAATAGAGGATTGTGGAAGTAAGTGCATTTATTTGTCAATTATATGTTGTAGTATTCATGCGTTTATCAGCTATTTGTCAGTCCAGTGTTGACAAAAGGTTCTTCCACCTTTTTCATATTGCCCAGAAATATTCTTTATTCATACGGTAACGTTTGTAGGTGATCGATATGGAGTATGTTGAAAAATAGCGTGGCACGCCCATTATATAGATAACAACAATTAAAAACATAAAAATTATATTATCCTGCATTCTATTCGCTATCTCTATTCTCATTGGTTGGGAGCATGTATACACAGAGGCTGGGCGGATCCAGAATTTTTTGATAGGAGGCGGGAGGGGGGGGGGGGGGGGGGGGGGGGTCCCAGGGTTTTCCCGAAAATGTGAAGTAGATTGAAGGAAAATTTTCGGAAGTAGACGGCAGTAGTAAAGGCGCGAGGGGGGGTTTTGGGGGCCTCCCACAGAAAAAATTGAGATTTTAGGCTCTGAAAAGTGCATTTTGGTGGATTCTGGAGATAGTTTTGCTATGGATAATAGAGAAAGCAAAAAAAACCCTTAGGTCTGATAGGGGTGTCCGACCCCTGACCCTCCCCCTGTATCCGCCACTGATACAGCTAATTCGGCTATGAGAGCTGCATATTTTGACGTCATATCTACAGACACTGGTATTAATGCATGTCGTTTTGCATCATTTTGATGTTGAATTGCTGCTCTATTAACAATGTATACGTGTGTTAGTGCAATGTGGCCCGGGGACATATTCAGACAATGGAGTGGAACCATGCCTGCCTTGTCCAGCCGGTTCCTATCAGACGGATACTGGGCAAAGGGCCTGTCTACCTTGTCCGGGACAGGAATCTACACATGGCACTGGAGCAAGCTCTACACAATACTGTGGAGGTGTGATATCATAGTATTTGGTATTTTCAAGAATATACTTACAGTCGAACCCCGATTAAGCGGCTACCCTTGGGGAAATGGCAAGTGGCTGCTTAATAGGGGTTGGCCGCTTAATCGGGGTTTTATTTACAGTATTATACTGATATTGGGACTTTGATAGCTGGCCGCTTAATCGGGGTTGGCCGCTTAATAGGTGGCCGCTTAATCGGGGTTTGACTGTAGTTGCACCTATCCTAGTCCCAGAGGTTTTCTTTCTTCTAAAAGAAAACCTCTGGGCACCCAACGATCAAATTTCAACAAAAGACTTGGAATGTCGTTTCTCTTTATTGCGATATCATTTAGGGCCTTTTTAACCCTATTCTGCCTGTTTTCTGGGGGGTGGGGGGGGGGGGGGGGTGGGGGGGGGGGGGAGTGCCCACACTCTCTTCCCATGTATCTCGAAAAGTATTCACGATATGAAAATGAAAACGCAAATGGTGTGTAAAGCTTCCAAAAATGTTTATTTTAAGTCATACATATAAAAAATCCGCCATCTTGGAGCCTGCATCTTGGATTTCTAAATTGTTTAAAAATATCAGAAAATCTCCAAATTTGATTTGAGAAATCCAAAAAAATTAAGGATGCTAAATCTGTAAAGATATTTATAGAATTATTTCATGTCGTAAAAAGCGAAAATCTCATAAGCTGAACCAAATTGAGGTAAAACGACCTGTATCTCAAAAAGTACTCATGCTATGAAAATTAAACTTATGTGGTGTGTAAAGCATCCAAACATGTCTATTTTAGTGACAATAACGAATCGATTATGATATCATATCACGCAAAAATAACGTCATACTTTAAAAAAATCCGCCATCTTGGATCCACTGGATTTTTAATTGTTCAGAAATGTCAGAAAATCACTAAACTTGATTTGAAAAATTGAAAAAATATCAGGATGCAAAAACTGTAAAGATTTGGAAGATATCCTTCGTAAAAGCGGAAATCTCATGAATTAAGCTGTAAACACCAAATCTGGGTAAAACTGTCAAAACTTGCAAAATCTCTGCAAACTAAATGACAAACTTTTATCTCCAAGACTATTATTAGAGCGAACGAAGAATACATATCAACTAGAACGCTTCATTGCGAGAGAGAAAAACAATCTTAACTATCATTACGAGAAGTGGGAGCCTCTGCTCCCTCTCGTTTCTTTGTAGACTGCAGTCGCCCAGTTTTTTTTTCGATCCCCCTTTTATGAAGCCATTTATTTTGAAATTCCATTATCTAGGTAGTTTTTGTTTACCCTATGTTGTCTTTTTTCCTTTTTGCTTTATTTAATTGTTATTTATCTTTCTATTATTGCGTATGTATAAGTTTGTTAAGTATATCGTGTAACTTAGTGTCATGTCTGTGTATCAGCTCTAAAAACAAATAAAAAACAAATAAAATACAAAAAAAAAAAAAAAAATCCAAACATGTCTATTTTAGTGACAATAACGAATCGATTATGATATCATATCACGCAAAAATAACGTCATACTTTAAAAAAATCCGCCATCTTGGATCCACTGGATTTTTTAATTGTTCAGAAATGTCAGAAAATCACTAAACTTGATTTGAAAAATTGAAAAAATATCAGGATGCAAAACTGTAAAGATTTTGGAAGATATCCTTCGTAAAAAGCGGAAATCTCATGAATTAAGCTGTAAAACACAAATCTGGGTAAAACTGTCAAAACTTGATTGCTATGGAAACATCAAGTCCGTTGATCAAAAAATTGACACAACAAAATGTGCCCAGATATATTTTAGGAAAAGTCACAAAGTTTGGCTACAATTGCTTTAATGCTCTTTAAGAACGAATGTCGCTAAGGATGGAGCCAAATTGGAAATGGTCAAAATAAAGTTTCCTTCATACTTTGTGTGTAGTTAGTCCTTGGGGTGGAAACATTCATGATGATATTTGTTTCACTTCCTGCACTAACCTAGACTTGGGATCAGGGGGGAAGTTAATGCCCCAAAATGTATTTTTTGAGGTATTTTTAACCCTGAAAACTGAGATTTTGTTAACTAATTATCTCAAAATGCAAAAGACTGGTTAAAATTCTGCTGACATCCTGGTATAATATCATCCTTCCGCTCCACAAAACTGACACCGGATTTTCAGTTTGCCCCCTGGGGGCCCCCTGGCCCCCTGTCCTTTGTAAGGGGGAAACCGCCTTTTTAAAAAACTGAAAATGAGACATCTTTGGCTAAAATAAAATCAAACTGGTATTCATATTTTGATCAAATTTGTAGTTGCAAATGAATATTTCGTCCTTTGTGAATCTTTTGGTACTGAAAAGTCCGCGGGCACTCAACTATTTTTGGCAGAACAAATAATTTTCAATTCATACCCACGGCAAAATGTTAATTTTCCGTCATTTTCAATGCCAGTTTCTGAGGCTTAAATAATACTATTTGTAGCAACTTACCACTACACTGTTTCTCTATCATCGATAATTTGAAAATATATCACTTTTACAGCTTACATGTAAGCAACTTCAGAAAAAAAAAATGTTTTGAATAGCACATCCACTGGTGAAACTGTTAATTTATGCAAATAATAACACTCAAGTTTCCGGCGAAAAAAATATAAAACTGAGTTGTGTAGCAAATTAAACCACACAAATAAAACTTATAATAAACAATTGATGTTTTGCATACCATTTATTAAGTAGTAACTTCAAGAACCATCTCAGCGGCAACGAGGAATCACGTCGAATATTATAATTCGTCGGTGCTTTCGTTATGTGCCACCGTGTTGAAACTATAGTTCTCATCCGTCGGAACAGCCCCAAATGGTTTCCTTTTCACTGGAAATATTATCTGGAATTTGCTGCAGCTGCTAACTATATCCACAAAATACTACAAACAGATTCACGATGCTCCACCGATATGATCGTTGCTGTCGCCGCCATGTTGGATCACTTCTTGTCAGGCCGTGATTGAATGCTTTAAAGGCAACCTCCTTGTTCTTTTAGAAAATGTCCGATCTCTTGAGCTCCACAATTCTCAGCTACAAATCCTGAGTTATAAATTCTTACTGAGCTATATAAATCCTTTTCAATTGTAAACTCCAAGCCGGGGGACACTTTGGTATGTTTATATTTTATGGTGTCCGCTGACCCGAAAAAGATAAACATACAATCGTCCCGGCGACCCGTCCCGGCTTATTTAGAGTTTTATACAGCCAAACAGTGATACTTCAAAAGGATTTATATAGCTCAGTAAGAATTTATAACTCAGGATTTGTAGCTGAGAATTGTGAAGCTCAAGAGATTGGACATTTCTAAAAGAACAAGGAGGTTGCCTTTTCAAGCATTCATAAAAACGCATTCATCACGGCCTGACAAGAAGTGATCCAACATGGCGGCGACAGCCATCGCGGGCAGCATCGATCGGTGAAGCTTGTAATATTTTGTGGGTAGTTAGCAGCTGCAGCCAATTCCAGATAATATTTCCAGTGCAAAGGAAACCATTGGGGGCTGATCCATCTGATCATAAGAACTATAGTTTTAAATATCTGGGCATGAACGAAAGCATCGATTTGAATTACTGATATATTCGGCGTGATTCCTCGTTGCCTCTGAGCATGCAGTGGTTTCTTGGAAGTTACCTACTTAATAAATGGTATGCATTAAATCAAATTGTTTATTATAAGTTTTATTTATGTGGTAATTAATGACTACACAACTCAGTTTTATTATCTGTTTTGGCCGGAATGCTTCAGTGTTATTATATATTTGCATAAAATTAACAGTTAACCAGTGGATGGTGCTTATTCAAAACATTTTTTTTTCTGAAGTTGCTTACATGTAAGCTGTTAAAAGTGATATATTTTCAAATTATTCGAATGATAGAGAAACAGTGTAGTTGGTGAAGTTGCTACAAATAGACATTATTTTATGCCCCAGAAAGTGCATTGAAAATGACGGAAAATTAAACATTTAGCCGTGGGGGGGGGGGGGGTTATGAATTGAAAATTATTTGTTTCTGCCAAAAATATTTGAGTGTCCTGCGCGGACTTTTCAGTGATCAAAAGATTCACATAAGACGAAATATTTCATTTGCAACTTCAAATTTGATCAAAATATGAATACGCAGTTTGATTTTATTTTAGTCGCAGAAGATGTCTCATTTTCAGTTTTTTAAAAGGCGGTTCCCCCCCTTACAAAGGACAGGGGGCCAGGGGGCCCCCAGGGGGCTAAACTGTGAAAATTCCGGTGGCCAGTTTTGTGAGAGCGGAAAAGGATGATATTATACCAGGATGTCAGCAGAATTTTAACCAAGTCTTTTGTAAAATTTTCTGAGATAACTAGTTAACAAAAATCTCAGTTCTTCAGGGTTAAAAATACCTCAAAAAATACATTTTGGGGGCATTAACTTCCGCCCCCTGATCCCAAGTCTAGGTTTAGCTGCAGGAAGTTTGTGAAAGCAAATATCATCATGAATGTTTCCACCCCAAGGACTAACTACCACACAAAGTATGAAGCGAAACTTTATTTTGACCATTTCCAATTTGGCTCCATCCTTAGCAGACCATTTCGTTCTTAAGTACGATAAATATTTGAAATCAGAACGGCAGAATATAGGTTAAAAAGTGATATTTGTGAATTTATTGTGCTTACCCATCCGGGGACGCGATCGGGTTTATTAACTTTTATACACTAAAGCTTTTTCAAGTGCAGTATCAGCGCCAAATGAAGCCCGTGCCAATTTTGAAGAGGTGGTGTTCTGGCCACAAAAAGTATGATTAAACAAAAAAAAACAATTGTTGAACCATTGAGGTACACTGAATTAATGGATGCAGGCCGAGAAGACGGGTAAGTGAAGCTAAGAGCTATATAATTCAAGATCAAAGTATTTGGCGACACTTTCGGTCTTTACTATCCACCCCCCCCCCCCCCCTCCCCCCCCCCCCCCCCCCCGTTCTTTGAAAAAATGTTGTGAACATTTGTTTTCGCGTAAACTGGGGATCCTTGTTGACAGCAGTTAGGATGATTGCTGGAGTACTTTTTAGCCATGTAAAAACCGACTTTACCTACCCAAGGGACTATTGTAGCTAGAGAGAATATATTTTCAACAAACACCTAAAAAAATAACCAAGATTTTGAAGGAACGCAGGCAGAGTTTTTTCTGCGGCAGAAAATCCATCTGTGTTCACAGGACCATGTACAGTGTATTGACGATGGAATATGACGTTTTTTCGCTTTCAGAGGTGACACTTGTGTTTCGAGCCCTTGCATAAATGGAGAACATGTGTTGAACCACGAAGGAATCTTACCAGGGGGGGGGGGGGGGATGTGACTGCGCACCTGGATACAACGGGACAGAACTGCGAGAAATAGAGTGATGAGTTGTCTTGCGACACCTTGTTACAAATCGTCCACTTGTGTTAACAAGAGTATCTTAGAAAGAAACACCTATTCCAGGCCTCTAAGTACCAGTCCACCACCCCCAGGTAGGGGTACTACCCGATTGTTTGTTTGTTTGTTGTTTTTTTGGGAGGGGGAGGAGGGGGGGGGAGGG
>MU827345.1:0-13257 GCA_029204205.1 Desmophyllum pertusum | reverse complement strand
AAAAACGTCATATTCCCCATCGTCATACTGTCTGTTACCATCTGTAGCTATGTCCTGTGAACACAGTATGGATTTTCTGCCCAGAAAAAACTCTTGCTGTACGTTCTTGCAAAAGTGGGGTTATTTATTTAGGTGGTTTGTTGAAAAATATATTCCTTCTAGCTACAATAGAATCCTTGGGGTAGGTTAACGTTACATTGGCTAAAAATACTCCATGCAATCATCCTAACTGCTGTCGAACAAGGATCCCCCAGTTACGCGAACAAGGTTCACAACATTTTTTCAAGGACGGGGGGGGGGGGTGGGGGGGGGGGGGGGGGGGAGGGGGGTTGGGATAGTCAAGACCGAAAAGTGTCCCAATACTTTTTGATCTTGAATTTGTAGCTCTTAGCTTCCTTCCCCGTCTTTCCTGCCTGCCATCATTAATTCATTTTACCCAATGGTTCAACAATTGTTTTTGTTTAATCATCCTTTTGTGCCCAGAAACACGTTCCTCTTCAAAAATGGCAGGGCTTCATTTGGCGCTGATACTGCCAACTTGAAAAAGCTTTAGTGTAATAAAAGAATACCGCCCGGATGGTCCCGGATGGGTAAGACATTAAATTCACAAATATCACTTTTTAACCTTATTCTGCCCGTTCTGATTTCAAATTTATCGTACTTAAAGAGCATTAAAGCAATTGTAGCCAAACTTTGTGACTTTTTCCTAAAATATATCTGGGCACATTTTGTTGTGTCAATTTTTTGATCAACGGACCTTGATGTTTCCATAGCAATCAAGTTTTGACAGTTTTTACCCAGATTTGGTGTTTTACAGCTTAATTCATGAGATTTCCGCTTTTTACGAAGGATATCTTCCAAAATCTTTACAGTTTTTGCATCCTGATATTTTTTCAATTTTTCAAATCAAGTTTAGTGATTCTCTGACATTTCTGAACAATTAAAAAATCCAGTGGATCCAAGATGGCGGATTTTTTTAAAGTATGACGTTATTTTTGCGTGATATGATATCATAATCGATTCGTTATTGTCACTAAAATAGACATGTTTGGATGCTTTACACACCACATAAGTTTAATTTTCATAGCATGAGTACTTTTGAGATACAGGTCGTTTTACCTAAATTTGGTTCAGCTTATGAGATTTTCGCTTTTTACGATATGAAATAATTCTATAAATATCTTTACAGATTTAGCATCCTTAATTTTTTTGGATTTCTCAAATCAAATTTGGAGATTTTCTGACATTTTTAAACAATTTAGAAATCCAAGATGCAGGCTCCAAGATGGCGGATTTTTTATATGTATGACTTAAAATAAACATTTTTGGAAGCTTTACACACCATTTGCGTTTCATTTTCATAGTCGTGAATACTTTTCGAGATACATGGAAGAGAGTGTGGGCACTCCCCCCCCCCCCCCCCCCCCCCCCCCCCCCCAGAAAACAGGCAGAATAGGGTTAAAAAGGCCCCTAAATGATATCGCAATAAAGAGAAACGACATTCCAAGTCTTTTGTTGAAATTATGATCGTTGGGTGCCCAGAGGTTTTCTTTTAGAAGAAAGAAAACCTCTGGGACTAGGATAGGTGCAACTACAGTCAAACCCCGATTAAGCGGCCACCTATTAAGCGGCCAACCCCGATTAAGCGGCCAGCTATCAAAGTCCCAATATCAGTATAATACTGTAAATAAAACCCCGATTAAGCGGCCAACCCCTATTAAGCAGCCACTTGCCATTTCCCCAAGGGTAGCCGCTTAATCGGGGTTCGGACTGTAAGTATATTCTTGAAAATACCAAATACTAGTAACTATGATATCACACCTCCACAGTATTGTGTAGAGCTTGCTCCAGTGCCATGTGTAGATTCCTGTCCCGGACAAGGTAGACAGGCCCTTTGCCCAGTATCCGTCTGATAGGAACCGGCTGGACAAGGCAGGCATGGTTCCACTCCATTGTCTGAATACGTCCCCGGGCCACATTGCACTAACACACGTATACATTGTTAATAGAGCAGCAATTCAACATCAAAATGATGCAAAACGACATGTATTAATACCAGTGTCTGTAGATATGAACGTCCAAAATCTGCAGCTCTCATAGCCGAATTAGCTGTATCAATGGCGGATACAGGGGGAGGGTCGGGGGGTCGGACACCCCTGTCAGACCTAAGGGGTTTTTTTTTTGACTTTCTCTATTATCCATAGCAAAACTATCTCCAGAATCCACCAAAATGCACTTTTCAGAGCCTAAAATCTCCATTTTTTCTGTGGGAGGTCCTCCAAACCACCCTCGCGCCTTTACTACTGCCGTCTACTTCCGACCCCCCACCCCCCCCCCCCCCCCCCCCCCCCCCCAAACAAAAAATCCTGGATCCGCCTCTATGTATATATGCTCCCAACCAATGAGAATAGAGATAGCGAATAGAATGTAGGATAATATAATTTTTATGTTTTTAATTGTTGTTATCTATATAATGGGCTTGCCACGCTATTTTTCAACATACTCCATATCGATCACCTACAAACGTTACCGTATGAATAAAGAATATTTCTGGGCAATATGAAAAAGGTGGAAGAACCTTTTGTCAATACTAGACTCGGATAAATAGCCGATAAACTCATGAATACTACAACATATGATTGACAAATAAATGCACTTACTTCCACAATCCTCTATTCCTTTAGCTGCCGTAATGACGGTCAAGGTGCCTGCTGGACAACTTACGCAGGCTTTGTTTCGTTTCCCTGTAGAGTAGGTACCAATACGGCAGCTCGAACACGTGGCTATACCCGTTGAAGAGAACAATCCAGGTCCACATTCAGCTGGAATGGTGAAATAAACGAATGCCATTTAATGTGGTTTACAAGAATGCCATTTCTGAGTTGCTTTTCCCTGGGGAGGGGAACGCCTTGTACAAAACCTTTCATACGAAATTGATTTTGATCCTTATTTTATTCTCATGCAAATCGAATTCACCTTTGCATTAAAACGTTAAACGGTTTTCGACCAGGTCATATATTAAAATAGAGGCAAAAGGCAATCAGCAATAGCCTGACAGTCCGGATCGACAACAATTTTAGTGAATTTTCGGCAAATTTTAGGAAAAATACACAACGAGTTTTCAAGTGTTATTTTCCAATTAGAAATCAGTATCTCGAAAACTTCGAAAACTCCGAAAGTCGTCAAGTCAGCCTGCAGGACACGTCATGTTCCTATAAGCAACATCGCCACCGTAAGTAAAGCGCGGCCTTATTAAGTTCTCTTAGTTGAATTTGGACCAAATAGGTACTCATTGCTCCAATTTGACTGAAAATTAAAGCTTAATGAACCCTTTTTCGCAACCAAAATGGTGTTGGAGAGATCTGTTATTTTTTTGAAAGTTTTTTAAAGTGCCCCTACTCCTTTTTTCCTAAAACATATGACAATAACCACTACATTGACATAAAAGATGCTGAATAACTTACAGATTAAAGGAATAACTATACTATAAGTAAAGATTAAAAGATTAAAGCCCGGGTCAGACGAGGACGAGAATTCATATGACTCTCATCGACTATTATTTGGCCTCAGAGAGTGAAAGAGAGTGAAAGAGAGTGAAAGTAGTAGACGACTCTCAAGAAAAATTTGAGCAGGTTCAAAATTGGAAAAGAGTGGCCGAGAGTCGACGAGGAGTGCATGAGAGTTTCAGGCCAAACGACAGTGAGAGTTTAAACTCTTATATCAACTCTAATCCTCGTTTGGACCGGGTTTATAGGGCTATAACCTTCTTATTGTGTGACGTGTTTATGACATACCGTGTGGCATGAAATTTTCGCTGTATCTAATTTTCGCGAATTTTCTTTTCCCAACGATCCGCGAAATTAGATTCCGCAAAAATGTACTCTTGCGAAAAAAAATTTACTCCATTTATTTAGATTACTTGATTGCAATTAAATTGACTGCAAATAATATTCTTCTAACATTACGGTATTACTGTTTTACATATTTTGCCCGGCCCAGATGGCATACGAAATCACACCTTATCCATTAGTTGTAATGAACGACTCGTGACATACACATTTACGCTCTAGGCATGAAAGCGAGGCCTGAGGGCCACAAGATTTCCCGCGAACTTTAAAAGAGTAGAAACATGGCTGAAGAAACAACATCGGGTGATTTAGAAGTTGTAAAATTAACCTCGGAAGTTGTTATTGAAGACTTCATTGGCCTTTTCATCGAGAACTCGGGAAAATCCAGTCGTCTACATTTCAACCCAAACTTCAGTTTTTCTACAGTCCACTGTCCTTTCAATTTCTATAAATGCTCCAGCCGATGTCTTCCGGGGTTAAGTTTACAACCTCTAAATCGCTTGATGTTGTTTCTTCAGCCATGTTTCTACTCTTTTAACGTTGACGAGAAATCTTGTGGCCCTTAGGCCTCGCTTTCATGCTTATGGCGTAAGTGTGTATGGCACAGTAAATTAGCAAAATAAACAAGACAACAAAACATCCCCCACTTGTTATATAAATTACCGTACGTCAAATACCGGACAGCAGGAACCTGCACGAGATCCGCGAAAATTTGTTCCCGCGAAACGCAAAAAATTGGCAATCTGCGAGATTTAAACTCCCGCGAAAATTTCATGCCACACGGTACACTGATCAATACCTTTTGAATCACAATCGAATCACATATCAAGTTTAGTAATATTTAGCCTCGGATTTATATTCAACCTCATCACACCCATACCATGCAATGGAGGATTGATGGAACCTCTCTTGGGTTTTCGTTGTTGTTTAATTTTTGGCTAAAGTGGCAAAAGATCACGCATAAAAAGACAAATTATCCGATTCATACTGGTTCACTAAAGCCATCGCTCAGACATGCAGTTGAAACAAACTAAGACCAAACCAAGATAGGATGATCTAGGAGATGGACTCCCCGTGCCCCATGACAATTTTTTGAAATATATTAATAGTTTCGTGCCATGCTGTGAAAGTTATTGTGATTTCGTTACTTCTGATCGAGGCTCCGACATTACGTTATTCAAACTGACCAATTAGGTAGCGCTCTTAAAATAGCTAAGCCATGGACTGAAACTAAAAATAGATTTCAAAAAAACATCATTTGGAAAAATCGCTAAATACGCTAAATTAAGGTGTGGCCAAAATTTCATGTAATAAGGTACCCATGTATGAGGGAATGCTACTCTTATATCATCCTCTCTTGACAAAAGTAATTACCTGTACAAGCCGTAAAGTTTTCTTGCCTTGTTCCTATTGTCCATGTCCCTTCTGGGCATTGTGAACATGCCAAAGCACCTTCATTAGGACTGTAGGTGCCCTCTGCACATAGATTACAGTTATCCTCGACACTGTCGTAAAATGTTCCTACAGGACAGCGCGCTGTAACGAGAAATGATGCATCGTTTAATAGTTAAAAGTTATGTCACTGTTCAAACGAGGAAAACCTCTCTCTACTATTGTGTACATGACACCAATAAGGCTACGATGAAGAACGTGTTTCAAGGCAACCTGTGGCAACTGAAACATTATTCCAAGATTATGTATTTTACAATAACTGTCAAATTTCTCGTGCGCTCATTGGTCAAGAGCTATGGTCGATGAGAGTGTAGACCACGAAAATAACGTACTTGATTGATGGCATATTCTTTCGCTCTGTTGCATGCGCGTTTCTCAAAGAAAAATTAAAAACCAATTCGTGTTTCCACGGCCAGCATTTATCGTTCTCCCAAACTTCACTTGTGTTACCATAACTCTATGGAGTACAGACGCACGACCAAATAGAATCTATTTGTTATGTAGACCACGAAAAAATGTCGTCGATTTGTTAAATATATCAAACACGAGAGATCGAGTTCCATTACATTTCCAAACACCGAGAAGAGAGTTGAATATACGACGCCATGCAGTGGATTATTTTTGACGAAATTCGAGGTGTTTGGAAATTAGATGAAAACCCTGTCTCGAATGATTGATATCTTCTCAATCGAAACTAACACTAAGTAGTAAATGGAGAAATAAAATCATAAAAGTCTACTAAGCTAATTAAGATCAGATATCCAGTTGTAATTTCCTTTGTTTTAACTTGATAAATTATTAATGAGTCTGAGAAAAACGTTGAAACATCGTTGGATCATTATGTAGGACAAGTGGCTAAAAAGAACCCATCTGACCTTTTGGCTTTTGCAGTGACAACGTTTTAGAAAAAAATTGCAGGAAATTGTTTCACTGTGACTTCAAAACGTCACGTTGGTGGGTTATGAATGATGGATTTCGATCCATTTTTAGATTGTTATTATTAAACTTTTGCGGGTCCGTTGCATGGATGTCATCGTAATATATGATTGTCGGAAATGAACTTCAGATGTCGCGTGTAATCGAAAGGCGCAGTAACTTCTCCAATTACTAAGCCAACTAACGACGTATATATCCTTGCACATGTAAATGAATGAGTGACCTAGGACGTATATATATGTCTTCAGTAGTTCTTCGGTTGTTTCATTGATTTTTCCGTGGTCTTCCAGAGGGAACTGGGAATGTATTTTTATGAGATAGTTGATGAGCTTCTTACATGATGATATTTTTGCTGTTTTTATCATGAAATACAAAATGGCGGCCCGTACACATGCTAGCTTCACAAAATGAGTTCTACGAAAGTTTGGCGGACAAGCAGTCAGATTAAGACAAAGTAAGCAAGAAAAGCATTCCCAAATACAGTTGTAACCGTTTAGAAGGAATAGAAGGAGAGATTAATTTGAAGAGCGCAGTGAAGGAAGTGAAGAGAACGCT
The DNA here is from genome assembly GCA_029204205.1 of Desmophyllum pertusum. NCBI lineage: Eukaryota > Metazoa > Cnidaria > Anthozoa > Scleractinia > Caryophylliidae > Desmophyllum > Desmophyllum pertusum. The sequence continues at coordinate 6,466 of MU827345.1, read as the reverse complement.
CAACACGATCGGGAGGATGTGAAGGTCAAGTAACTTTTAAAATTGTTTTATTGACTTTTCGTTTCAACGCTTTATTAGGACTACAGTAACTCTCGCCTTGCGGACACCCCGTTATTACGGACACCCGCTATTACGAACAAAATCCAGCCCTCCCCCGGCGAAAGCTGTAGAGGTTTGACTGAAAATGACTCCCGCTATTGCGGACTCCAAACTACGTCCCGAGGGTGTCCGCTATAACGAAATTTGACTGACTGTATAATTATATTTGGCTTGAAAATTCAAGATGGCTGCCGGTTGCTGAATTGCAATTAGTCTGGCATTCAAAGGGTTATAAAGTACACTCCCTCCCTCTTTTGTGTCCAAAAAGTATTCACAAACTGAAACTTACTTTTAAAAGTGGCGTTCTCGTGTGAATTATGACGTCTTATCGCATCAAAATGACGTTATAACAATTTTCAAAACATGGTAGCTAAGGAAATGTCAGTTCATGCGAGCATGTCAATTAATATCTCGCCTAAATGTTCCAGATAAACTAGAATTACACTTGCTTCATGCAAGTAGTTTGAAAGTAGTTGCTTCAGTTTCACTTTGTCTTTTTTCTCCGAAACTTACTGAAGCTTGTAATTAAAAAACTTACTTTTGCTTGTAATTCCTCGAAATTTTTTATAACGGTTGATATTATGTTAATCATTCCATACGTAAACAGGTACACAATCAAGCCAAAAAATAACACTTTTGTTCAAAGTCATAAGTTGGTGTTTGTGTTAAACTGGTTTAGTGCCGGTTTTATGTCGATAATTCTTTGACTGGCGTTTATTTTTTTGGTTTCAAAATTTCTTAGCCACCATATTTTGCGCGTGCAACAAAACAAACTGCATTTTATAAATCAGCACATGATTGAGAAAATCGACTTTGAAGGTTGTCAACGCAAAAGAGATACCTTTCAGTTGTGGTGCTATAATACAAATTGCTTTATTTCATCATTATATCCAAAATGGCATAGGGAAAACAAGCGAAACATACCTCGATGACTCTTGGAATGCTATATTTAATGTAATTATTAAAGACGAAGACGCACTATAAAAGGGAGGTTACCTAAGGCCCAGTTCAGACGCCGTACTTCACATGAGCCGAATCGAATTCAATGAATTAAGTGCATGTGTGGTACGGCGTCTGAATCAATTCGGAACGACTGAATCAATTCGGATCGGCTCAGCCGTTCTTCCCGCCTGACTCAGCCGATTCAGACGCCGAACACCGAAACAAATGCATGAATTATTATTGTATTTTTCAATATAACAGCAATTTTCCCCTATTAATTTAAGTTCGGCTGAATTAAACTCGGCGTCTGAATCAATTCAGTCGATCTAAATTAATTTGGGTCGGCCTAAATTCGAATTCGATTCGGCTCATGTGAAGTACGGCGTCTGAACTGGGCCTAAGGAAGACAGGCTTCATTTGTCAATCATCAGCGAACAAGACAGTAGCTCCAAATTAGCAGCGAATCAAATGTTCAGTTCTTCTTCCGAAATTAATCCAATACAATTTGACGACTATACCGCTTAATTATAGCCTTATGTAAACACGAGTTGAACAATAATGTCAATACTATGTAATAATGAGAATTGCAAGAAGCAATGGAGCAAAACAATAAAATAGAAAAATAGAAAATAGCCAAGCATAACACCATGGTGCTGGGTTCACCATTCAGATATTTGATTGTCGAGTTTGCAATCAAAAACGTCTCAAGCATAACCTCAAATTGAAAATGTAAGCACGACGTTAAATTTATTTATTTTTTGCTCCATCATTACCAGACGTTTTTAACACGATTCACCAAGGTGAGCCGTGGCAAAAACCACGAAAACGTTACAAAAAACCGTTAGTATGAACAAACTCAGAAAATTACCAGGCTATAGAGCAGATAGAACGAAACGTTCCGTTCAAATTAAAGCTTTGTAGCGTTTTTCATAACAGAGTTATTACGAAAATGGTTTTCAGAAAATTACAGTATTTAGTATGCAGCCGCCATGTTGGTGCCCTTCTTTGGGACACCAATATGGTGGCCATAAAATTGTACAAGAAGTAGAGTACATTCTACCATCAATATCATTAGCGTTCACTTCAAAATCTTTAGATATCACTTCTAAATTGTATCACGTATGAAAATTTAAAAATTACATAAAAAATACCCGTTTTTGGTCGTTTTTGTGACAGTTCAAAACACGTTCATCCGAGACATCGCAAATTTCAAAATGCTTTATTTTCGAAACCAGATGGGCTCCTGTCCAAACGAAGCACTGAATTGATACCAAACATCTGCATAGAGATTTAATGTTCTGTATGTGTAGAATATGTGAAAATAATAGCTTTAGTAGAATTAACAGTTTAAATTTTAGGAATTTTGATGACGTCAGATGTAAACCAAGAAATTGCGCTTTTCTTATCAAACTGCTTTCCCATCAGTTGTTTGACACGGTAACGCCCACTGTAACGTCCCCAATAAAGACACTACTGAGACACTTCACTCAGGTCAGAATACATGCATCCATGTTTGCATCTCTCCCTCCCCATCGATGTTGAGTAAAACGCTCTGGAATTTCTACATTTCCTCCACTGTATTTCACATACTGCCCGGCTAGCTTGTAACTGCCTGACGAATTTCGTACCACCTTATCTTCATTGTAGCGTAAATATGATGTGGGATTTTGATTTTTTCGAACAATAGGAAATCAAATAAATTCTTAATGGTCCTCTTAACAAACTTCAAAAAAAGCCATTCGACTCAAGCACTTCAAACTTCACCTGCAAATAAGACTCTAAAACTAAAGCGCAAATAAGTTTCTCTACTATTTCTTCAGACCCTTCCTTTCAGCTTTCCCGGCAAGGCTGATTGTTCGAATTGTTGTTTTCAAAAGCTTTTTGGTCGATTGCTTCCCAGCAGAAGCTTATCGCCGAGCCGCCATTACAGATAGTTTGCGCGAGTCCGCGCGAGAAGTGCGCAAATCTGAGTTTCCATATAAGGGCAAAATTGATTTAGCGATTCTAATTGGTCGGGAATAATCCTCAGCATTTTTTCAAACATATAAAGTGAGGTTATACGCTTCTAGGTGATTAGTTTCTGGTATCACAGAATAGATAGTGAGTAGGTAGCCAATCAGATTACAGCATTCGTGATAGAGAGTGAGTAGATTTCTACTAATTTCTTATAGATGCACGGCTGAAGTAATAGAGCACACATGTCCCGGATGTTTACCACCCTTAGTTTAATGTAGATTTTCTAAGCTGAACCTGTAGCTTTGCTTAACGGCGGATCATGCAGAAAGAAAATAATCTTCGCTCTCGATCGGAGAGAGGCACGGTCTGATGGCTGGCCGCAGCATTTTGTCAACACTAGCGATCGAAGTGATTAAACACAGCAACTTGGACCTAAGAAAACGCTAAGAGGTTAGAAAAAGTTATTTGTTAGTCATAAAAGAAGCCAAAACAATCTCGTTTCAATACATAACAGCGAAATACCAGCGAATTTGTTTTGTTTTGAACATCAAATGTCAATGAATAATCTGCAGAAATCTTGAAAAGAAGCCGAAAAAGAATATACTGTAGAAGCAGAGGGACCGATACAACGTAGATTTTTAAAATTTTTAAGTACTATATTTCGACTGGCCAAACCAGTCTTCTTCAGGTACAATGAGGAAATTGTACATTGATATACGTGTTATATAGTAGCTACTAACAGTTTTTGCGTAATAAACGGAAATACGTCAGAGAGATAACATAGATTGACAGTAAAACAATAGAATAAAATAATGTAGGGAAACTAAATATCTAATATCTTTCTTCGCGGATGTTAAGGCCATGGGGTTCAAGTGTTCTAGCTTTTGAGATTAAAAAAGCTTCCCTGGCCTTACGTATTGAGTCTCTGTTAGAAAATATTTTTTCAATGGGGATTAATTGCATGTCGTTAGCCAGTGTGATTAGGAGGGGAGAGAAAGTGTTCAGCGACAGTAGTAGGTTTAGATTTGGTATTATAGGGGTTATCTATGGTACGGCGGTGTTCATTAAATCTGTCTTTTAAGCGTCGTTTAGTCTCTCCTATGTATTGTAAATTGCAGCGGTTACATCTGAATCATGTAAATTAGATTTTTGGTGTTACAGCGTAAGGTTAGATTTGATAAGAGTGAGTTTGCCCAGTAGAGAAGAAAGTATAGTTAGTAAGTCCATGAGAAATGTAAGGACAAGTAGCGCAATTCTTTCCACAACGGAAAGAACCGGAAGGGAGTTGTAGATGGGTATTAGTCGAGTTAGAAGGGAGTTTGGCTGTAACTAGTAAGTCACGTAGGTTAGAGGAACGTCTAAAGGCTACAAGAGGCATGTGTTGAAAAGTTTTTTTTACAGCGGTCAGAAGAGAGGAGCAAATTATAATGTTTTTTTATGATGTTAGAGATGTGTGGAAGTGATGGATTGAAAGTCGTTATAAAAGGTATACGTTTAGGTTTGTTGGTGTCTTTGGTTTGTAAAGTAAGGTCCGCGGGGAATGTCGGTAGCGCGTTGGTATTTGTCTAGTAAGGAAGTTTCGGTTATATCCTCGTTCTGAGGAGGTATGTTCTTAATTGAGCAGCCGCGAGTCTGGAATGTTTCGTCGGTAGAACAAATACGTCGTAACCGTAGGGCTAGACTGAAAGGAATGGCTTTTTTAGTATGCAAGGGATGACAAGATGAAAAGAGTAGATGTTGGTGTTTGTCTGTAGGTTTAGTGTAAAGGTCAGTACAAATGTTACCGTTGTTTAAAGATACATTAACATCAAGGAAAAGGTACGTTAGTAGAAGAGTATGAGCTGGTGAATTTAATGGTAGGGTGAATGTTGTTACGATAATCGATGAAAATGTTTAGGTCATCCAGACCTTCTGTCCAGATCATGACCGGCAAAGTTGAAAAAAAGACTTGTTAAAGGGACACTGTCCCGGCGTATTTGCCTCAGAACTGTTATGAATGCATGAAATGGTCCCTAAATCTATGAAATAAGAACTTAATAAACTCTAACTAAATGATAAAAAGCAATTTCTTCAAGAAATTCCATACTGCAACAAAAATTTTGCAACATTTCAATGATTTCCGAGGCAAATTTGAAACTTTGAAAAACTGACATCCTGACGTTTTTTCAAAAATCCATATTGCAATCCATTTCCATCCTCGCTGTCGTTCGTCATCCTCACTTCCTAATGGGTTCCTGTCATTTGTCGAGTGTTATTCTACAGAATCAAACCATTATTGTTCAACTTCCTATGATCTAGATATGTTTCTGAGCTTCCCAAAATCATGCTAAAATCAGGACATTGTCCCTTTAACTCTCAGAAACTTTCTAAAAATCTCAGGAGAAACTATAAATGGAAATTTGTGTTGAAGCCATTGTTTATTCATTCAAGAAATGTTAATATTGGAAACGAGGAAAAGGGTTTTTTTATTTGGTATATATATATATATATATATATATATATATATATATATATATATATATATATATATATATATATATATATATATATAAGGTAAAATAAAATTCAGAAAAGCCGTGTTTTATCGTTTCGCGCCCGTTAAATCTATATTTTAAAGCACATAAAAAGCCAAAGCCATGTATTATACTGTCATAAAACACTCCGGTTATTCGAGAACACTTGAAATAGAAAACAGTAGGCTGGGGCTCGTTTGTTTCTAAATTTCTCTCGTGTTCTTGCCTTCCCATCGTGTTTTATGGACAGTATAATACATGGCTTTGACTTCTTCATTTGTTAAATATAAACTTATTACCATTTAGTTTTACTGCCACGTAAGCCTGATTTCCATATAATCGCAACGATCGCAGCAATCCTTGCGATTGCGATCGCAAATCTTATTAACATCAAGATTTTGATTAAGCATCAAAAAAATTATATTTCTGCGATCCTTGCGATCGTTGCGATCGTGCAGTTTTTATATGGAAACCACTCTTTTCGACACTCTTGCGATCCTTGCGATCGTGCAGTTTTTATGTGGAAACCACTCCTTGCGATCGTATGGAAACCTGAGGTCTCAAGGATCGCAAGGATCGTCGATCACAAACGATCGCTGCGATCCTTGCGATCATTGCGATCATATGGAAAACTAATTTAAGGTATCAACGATCGCAGCGACCGCGATCGTTTGCCAATTATATGGAAACCAGGCTTTAACAATTAGCACAGGAACCAGAGTGTAATTAACTTTGTTATGTACTTACTGCATTTTGTGATCGACCCCGTGGTCTTAGCACATTTGCAAGGCGGTGTAGCACAGTTGAGGGTCAGCCTGATCACACTTCCTAACCACTGCCCCTTCTTCTGAACAATACGCCTCAACCGCGTCCGAGATTGTAGTTCTTAGTATCATAATCTTGTAATTCTAAGTTTGAGGTACTTTGAAACTCTCTCCAGTTAGCATTTTTGACGC